>PVLC010047245.1:0-11245 GCA_004027655.1 Graphiurus murinus
GTTGTTTGTACTAAGGATTGAACCCAGGAGTGTTCTACCTCCAAGCTACACTCCCAGCCCTTTTTACTGTTTTTTTTGTTTTTGTTTTTGTTTTTGCAGTACTGGGGATTGAACTCAGGGGCGTTCTACCTCCGAGCTATACCCCTAGCCCTATTTTTTATTCTTTATTTTGAAACCGAGTCTCACTAAGTTGTGGAGTGCCTCACTAGGAGGTAGCTGAGGCTGGCCGCGAACCCGGATCCTCCAGTCTCAGCCTCCCGAATGCTGGGATTACAAGCGTGTGCCACCACGCCCGGCTTTACTGTTTATTTTTAAACAAGGTCTTGCTAAGTTGCTGAAGCTGGCCTCAAACCTGCAATCCTCCTGTCTCAGCCTCCCAAGTGCTGGAATTACAGGCCTGCACCACCATACCACTGACCAGGGGCTTCTCCTTTTTCTTAACAGAGCTTACTTCCTACCTTATCTCCTTTACCCATCTTCCACTCACCAAAATTTATGCTTTCACTCAGAAGCAAGAGAGACTGAAATAAAGAACTCACTGTTAAAATGAAAGGTAAAGAAAGAGAAACCATAGCAGTGAACACAGAACACAGTTTATATTCTGTGCTGCATTTCTCCCTCACCCTGTGCTTCTTCTTTAAATACTTTTAGAAATGTGATTTTTTAAAAATAAATGAAGGCTTACCTGGATGGCACAGCATATTAGAAGAGCTAAAACTTGTTTGCTAAAGGAGTATAAAGAAGAACTAATGTACACATAAGAAAAAGATAGAAGGAAGCAGACCAAAGTACTTGAAGCCCTGACTAAATTTATCACCTCCTGAGCTCTTCAGGGAAATGTGCTCAGTCTTGAGAAATGTCCACCCCAGCACCACCAATAAAAAAAAAACATAACTTAATTGTAATTCTTATCTTGAGTTAAAAGGCAGCAAAGCAATTTTAAATAACCAATTTATTGGGAACAGCAACTAGGGCCAAGGTACCAATCTCAGAGAGGTTTTTGTTTGTTTGTGTGTGTGTGTGTGTGTGTGGTACTGGAGATGGAACCCAGGGTCATTCTACCTCCAAGCTACACCTCAAGCCCTATTTTATTCTTTTATTTTGAAACAGGGTCTCGCTAAGTTGTAGACAGCTTCACTAAGTAGTTGAGGCTGGCCAAGAACTTGCGATCTTTTCCTGAATTTGCCTCCTGTCTCAGCTTCCCAAGAACTGGGATTACAAGTGTGTGCCACCACACCCAGGTCAGAGTTAAATTTCTAATTCGTAAAGTATGGGTGAACCATCCAGTAAAATGAAACACATGTAACTCAGATTTCTGTGGCAGTGAGGGTCACAGCAGATACAAGGCCAAATTTAGCAAGGAACACAGCTTTCCATGCAGTCCGTTACAAACCAGAAGACTGGGACAGTAACTTGCATATAGGCAGCTTTCAAGTGTTTGTTGATAATAATGATTATGAAATAAAGGCTTATATTCCCTAATAAAAAAAATACTAGTTTAGGAATCCGAGTTTGAGAAACACTCCTTTGATCTGTACATCAACTCTGTAAAGTGCATGACATATTGTTAGCACTGCTTCCCACAGAAGCTGTGGACCTGCAGAGCAGCTGGGCCTACCCACATTGCAGCTGGTGACAGGCAAAACTTCAAGCAGCCCCTCTCATCTCCCTCCAACTTCCAGTCTTTTCCCAATGTCATCTGCACCCTGCATTCCACACATGCTTTTCTATGGCTCGTGGTTTAAATGTGGTTTGTCTTCATGTGTTAAAGTCTTGGTCCTACTGTGGCAATATGAGAGGTGGCAAGACCTTTAAGAGGCAGGGTATAGTGAGAAGTCCTTAGGAAATTGAGGATCCTGCCCTGGGAAAGGAAGGCTGGCCTCCTGGAGTGAGTTGTTACAAGAGCAAGTCCTATCCTAGAATCACTCTCCAGCTTCCTGCCTGGCCATGTCATCTCTTCTTCCCACACGCACTCCCACCGAGATGCCTTCAATAATTAGGCCTCACCAGTGCCTGAACCAATGGGCCTGCCTGATCTTGGACTTGCAGCCTCCAAAAGTTCAAGCTAAATAAATCTTTTTTTCTTTATAAAATTAGCCTGCCTTGGGTATTTGCTTATAGTAGTGAAAAACACACTAACACATATACTAATTGCATAGCTTTCCTGTCTCATTCATTACTATACCAAGAAAGAAAAATCCCATGAATAATCTCTAACAGTAACTATAGTTTTAAAAGAATATCAAGGTCACTTCCCACTGGAAAGGACATTTCGCATCAGATGTCGAGAGAACTCCTAAGAGTTCTCCTAAGAGAATTCCTAACTTTCATGTTAAAGACCAAAGGAATTGTTGAGTGTGCATGCACGTTTGTGTGTGTGTGGGGGGGTGTTAGTAAGAACATGAAAAGAAGCCCAGCAGATGCCTGATAGAGAAATATGTGTGACAGAGGTGATAGACCATGCAGCACACCTAAGCAACGACTGATCTCCATCCCCAAACTCCTCTGAAACATTGCATTCACCTGTTGCCTGCATTTAAACTCTTCCTCTCACACTTCTCTCTTGTCACCATGGCCTCTCATTGTTAACATGCCACAGCCCAGAAAGGGGACTGTTTCAGGAATGGAAGCAGTTGTTCATTATTGGTTTTATAAGATGGCTTATAAATAAACTCAACATATGGCGTCATGAACACAATAAACTTGATGCCGTTAAGATTTTGTTTGATTAACTTCTAGCCCAGCACTATTGTTAGAAATACACTGCAATTTTTAATTTTCTAGTGGCCACATTACAAAAGTAAAAAAAGGGCTAGGGGTGGAATTCAGTGGCAGAGTGCTTGCCCAGCACGCACAAAGCCTTGGGTTTGATCCCCAGTGTCACAAGAAAATATAAGCAAATTTTTAAAAATATAAAGAAGCCGGGTGTGGTGGTGCACGTTCACAGCCAGCCTCAGCAGCTTATGGAGACCCTGTTTCAAAAATAAAGAAAAGCTGGGCATGGTGGCACACACTTGTAATCCCAGTACTTGGGAGGATCACAGGTTTGCGGCCAGCTTCAGCTACTTAGTGAGGTCCTCTGTAACTTAGAGAAACCCTGCTTCAAAATAAAGAATTAAAAATAGAGCTGGGGTGTAGCTCAGAGGTACAATGCCCCTGGGTTCAATCCCTAGTACTGCAAAAAAAGTTTAGAAATTAAAGAATAAAATCAGGCTGGGGATATAGCTCAGAGGTAGAATGCCCATGTGTTCCATTCTCAGTACCAAAAAAAAAAAAAAAAAAAAAAAAAGAATAAAATAACAAGTGAGGTCAACTTTAATTATCCTATTTTATTTAACCCAATATATCAAAAGTATTATTTAAATATAAGAAAATATTAATGAGACGTCTGTTATGGTTAGGTCTGGAATGTCCCCAAAGTCTCATGTGTTGGGAGACTGGTCCTCAATGCCGCAAGGTTCTGAAGTGGGGCAGGGCTGGAGGGGGTTGTCATTGAGCCAGGGCCTTGAGGACTATATATGTCCTCAGACCCCCTTATTTTGCTCTCTCTATTTTCAGCAGTCATGACTTTCTCCACCACACTCCCTGCCACCATGGTGTCTACTGTAGAGCTGACCAACCATGGATGAAACCTCTAAAACTGTGAGTCAAATAAACCTTTCCTCCTCTAAGTTGTACTTATGAGGTATATTAGTCCCAGCAATTGGAAAGCTGAGTAAAACAATATCTTATTTCATTTTTGTACTAAGCATTTGAAATTCAGTGTATCTTTTACAATAACAGCACATCTCAACTTAGATAAGCCACAATTCAAGTGCTCAAGGGCCACATATGACTAGCAGCTACCACTTTAGGTAGCATAGATCTACACTCAAAGCCAAGAATAACCCATGTATGAACTGTAATACCAGAACCCATTTCCCAGATAAAAGAAGTAAATGAGGAGTTAAAAGTCTTTTTCCAGCCAGGCATGGTGGCACACACTTGTAATCCCAGTACTTGGGAGGCAAAGACAGGATGATCCAGGTTCATGGCCAGCATCAGCTACTTAGTGAGGCCCTCTGCAACTTAGTGAGACCCTATTTCAAAATAAAGAATAAAAAATAGGACTGGGGGTGTAGCTTGGAGGTACAATGCCTCTGGGTTCAATCCCCAATATTGCAAAAAAATAAAATAAAAAATTTTAAAAAGTCTTTTCCCTGCTGACTACTGTAATATTTGCATTGGAAACAGCATTCCAAATATCTCAAACATCTAAAATACATTGAATGCAAATAATAGTATTCTAAGATCCACATATAATAAACAACAAAGTTTTAATTTTGTGTGTGTGTGTGTGTGTGTGTGTGTGTGTGTGTGTGTTTTGAAGCAAAGTCTCTGTGGCCAAGGACAATTTAACAAAGGCTGCAAGCTAAACATATTTAGGAGCAAGACCTAGCATATATGTAAGATAACTGTGCCAAATTGGAATGTGCCCACTTCATTTTAATACATTCAAATTGAAAACCTCTGCAAATACCACCTCAGTTTAAAAAAAAAAAAAAATCTGCTAACCAAATTTGGCTTTGGGTCACTGGTGTGCAACTCCTAATTCAATGGCATGATAACAGGAAGCATCACAAAGGTGACTGGGGTAGTTACACTGCAAAAACACTTTCTCCTCCCAATGGTAGAGGTTTCTGTGCTGTAAACACACCTCCCGCTTAGAGTCATCTGTTAGAAGTTCAGTCTTTGGCCGGGCATGGTGGCGCACGCTTGTAATCCCAGCATTCGGGAGGCTGAGACCGGAGGATCTGGGTTCGAGGCCAGCCTCAGCTACCTAGTGAGGTACTCCGAAACTTAGTGAGACTCGGTTTCGAAATAAAGAATAAAAAATAGGACTGGGGGTGTAGCTCGGAGGTAGAACGCCCCTGAGTTCAATCCCTAGTATCGCAAAAAAAATAAATAAATAAATAAAAAGAAGTTCAGTCTTTGGGATATTCAAGAAGCAGGAAAAATATCAGACATAAATTCTCCACTGGAGATTACAAGGTGACTTTAAGAACATGAGCCTGCCAGGCACAGTGGTGTATGCCTGTAATCCCAGTACTTGGGAGGCTGAGACAGGAGGATCACAGGTTGGAGGCCAGCCTCAGCAACTTAGCAAGACCCTGTTTCGAAAACAAAAAGTAAAAAGAGCTAGGGGTGTATCTCAGAGATAAAATGCCCCTGGGTTCAGTCGCCAATTAAAAAAAAAAGACTTAGAGCAGAAATGTACAATAGAAGTATCCAGAAGTACCCTCAATAAGAGAAAGTGACTCCTTCCATTCTCTGAGCATTCATGAGATCATTCCTTTGATGGAGTGAGTCTCATCTTAATGTCATCATCCTAATTTAAGAGAATTCTAAAGAAACACTTTAGACATCATCAGACCTTCTTTTTAGGGTATATATTAGCCAACTAAGGATGACACAGTAAAATAACACTGACTGGGTAGCTAAGTAGCAGAAGTTTATTTTCTCTCATTTCTGGAGGCTGGAAGTCCAAATCACACTTGCAGGCTGGGTTCTCCTGAGACCTCTCTCTGTGGCTTGCAGATGGCTGCACTATTACTATTACTGCCTCTTATCATCATTCCTCTGTGTGCCCCTGACATATAACTTTCTCCTTTTTTTTAACCCCTGAGCTATACCCCCAGCCCTTTTTATTTTTAATTTTGAAGTAGGGTCTCACTAAGCTGCTGAGAGTCTCACTAAGTTGCTGAGGCTTACTGTGAACCTGCAATCTTCCAGTCTCAGCCTTCAAAGTACTGGGATTTGGGCAGATTTTTATTAAAGGTATTTGGCATTTTTGTTTAAATAAGCTAGTATCCTGACTCCCATTGCAAGAATAAACAAACCAAAGAAAGAATCAGTACAGACCAAGCAGAATAACTACAGCTTTAAGAGAGCACTCAGGAGCCTGGCGCATGACACATGCCTGCAATCCCAGTACTTGGGAGGCTGAGACAGGAGGATCACAGGTCTGAGGCTAGCCTTAGTAACCTGGTTAGGCCCTCAGCAACTTAGTGACACCCTGTTTCCAAATAAAAAATAAGTAGGACTGGGAGTGTAGCTCAGATGTAGAATGCCTCTCGGTTCAATCCCCAGTAACAATAATAATAATTTTAAATTTCCATTTGAAAAAATAATGATTGCCGGGTGTGGTGGCGCACGCTTGTAATCCCAGCATTCGGGAGGCTGAGACCGGAGGATCCGGGTTCGCGGCCAGCCTCAGCTATCTAGTGAGGCACTCCACAACTTAGTGAGACTCGGTTTCAAAATAAAGAATAAAAAATAGGGCTGGGGGTATAGCTCAGAGGTAGAATGCCCCTGAGTTCAATCCCCAGTACTGCAAAAAAAGAAAAAAGAAAAAAGAATGATTTACTTTCATTTCAGAAGTCCTTGTGACCTCAAAGAGCACTGTTGTTAAGAAAATATATAAACCCAGTGGGTCTTGTCATTTTCCACACCTCTAGCCTGAGCGCGTGTGTGAGGGTTGGCGACTGTCTGGGTGGTATTAGGTGTGTGTAATGAAAATATGAACAATAAACAGGAGTGCATGCTTCGAGTCAGTGTGAGCAGAAGAAGTAATGTTTTGTATGATCCTGACAAGTCCTGAGTCACTGTGTACACCTGGGAAGATGATAAGTTTTTGGAGGCAAGAAATCACTTGGGAGGAAAAACTGCTTCTCCTGAGCCTGGCTAATTAACATGCCAGAAAGGCAGACACATCCCGCGGCCCAGGAGTCCACAGGCTGCGCGTGCCTCGCTCTACCTTCTGAGCAGGCAGCAAATGACCACAAGGCTGGCTGACATCAGGGACTGGTCAAGAAAATAAGCCTTGGGGCCTCTGGGACCAGCACTCCATCCAATGCCTCTTTTCCCCAAAGAGGTCTGGCATGCACAACCAACCTGACACTGCTAGGGCCCTAGAGAAGACCCCAGTATTGAAATAGTGGGGAAGGACCCAGACCCACCTGCAGAAACAGTGGAACAAGGGGTACCTTAGGAGTTCGATATCTCCACCTAGAGAACAATAAGTTTATATAATTCTAAAAAGAAGACTGGGTGTGGTGGTGCACACCTGTAATCCCAGTACTTGGGAGTACTTGAGACAGGAGGATCGCAGGTTCAAGGACAGTCTGAGCAACTTAGTGAGACTTTGTTTCAAAATGAAAAATAAAAATGGCTGGGGGTAGCCTGGCGTGGTGGTGCACGCTTGTAATCCCAGCATTTGGGAGGCTGAGACCAGAGGATCCGGATTCGTGGCCAGCCTCAGCTACTTAGTGAGGCCTTCCTCAACTGAGTGAGACCCTGTTTCAAACTAAAGGATAAAAAATAGGGCTGGGAAGCCGGGCGTGGTGGCGCACGCTTGTAATCACAGCATTCGGGAGGCTGAGACCGGAGGATCCGAGTTCGCGGCCAGCCTCAGTTACCTAGTGAGGCACTCTGTAACTTAGTGAGACTCAGTTTCAAAATAAAGAATTAAAAAATAGGGCTGGGGGTATAGCTCGGAGGTAGAATGCCCCTGGGTTCAATCCCCAGTACCGCAAAAAAAAAAAAAAAAAAAAAAAAAAATGGCTGGGGGTGTAGCTCGAAGGCAGAAAACCCCTAGGTTCAATCCCAAGTACTCAAAAAATCAAGTCTCCCATAACCAGTGGGTTTTGTCATTGTAGGTGGTTCCTTGGTTGGTTGATGGGTTGAGTTTCTGCATTTGGGGTCAATAAAAGATAGAGCACATTCACGCCAATAACAGAAATGTTTAAATGGACAAGGAAGACAAGGCAGCAGACTGTGAAGGGGTCATGCCTTCCCTCTAGCCCCTGCTACCCACCCACCCACACTGGCACTCACAGAGGTATATCCACAGCAGTAACCTCTTAACAGGACAGGTCCCACCAACGGAGCCACTCCAACAGTCACATACATTTCTTTTTCTGTATTTAAGAGAAGCTTGGGGAAGCGGTGATGTGGCCGAGGAAAGGACCTGTGAGGGTGTGAGGCGCCTGAGAGAGATGTCCCTGGGTGAGGTCCATGTTGAAGCTCAGAGTCTAGATGAAGTGCAAGAGAGAGGGGCCTTTCTGAGGCGTGGAAAGGTGGGATTGGCTCCTCAGGGCAGCAGCACTTTAGGAAGCAAATGGACTGAGCCAGAGCAGGCTAATGAATGCACGATGTGGCCATTTCTAGATCTTTCTCTTGCTCTCTCTTTCATTCCAGCAGTTGAGTTGTTTTGTTAAATAAAAACTACAGGAGGCCACTGTTTAGAGCTAGGTTCCTACACTGAGTCCCCACAGACCAGACTAAGAATCAAAATAGTCATTCATGCTGAGGTTCTTCAGCTCCAATGGAAACTAAGTTGTTATCTGACCCTCCAAGAAATCAGGAGAATGAAAGATAACCAAATGTCCCAAACAGACCAATCACCACAACATGAAGATCCCTTTGCTTTAATCCTTCATTGTTTAATCCTCACAAAAAGTAACCTGAAGCCACTTTAGCTCAACCAGTTCTCCATTGTTCTCTCCATCTTACAAGGAAAGTAACAAAGTAACTTTTTTCTTTTTTTTTTCTCTCTTCTTTCTTTTTTTTATGTTTTGTTTTGTTTTGTTTTGTTTGTCATTGTTGTTGTTGTTACTGGGGATTGAACTCAGGGGCTTACCTGCTAGAGGTACCTTACTTGGTAGACCTCCAGTACCTTACCTGCTAGACCTCCAGGCTACACCCCAGCCCTATTTCATTTTTTATTTTGAAATAGGACCTCGCTAAGTTGCTAAGGCTGGCCTCAAACCTGTGATCCTCCTGTCTCAGCCTCCTACGTACTGGCATTACAAGTGTGCACCACCATGCCCTGCTCCCAGTTTGCTTTTTTAGGTAGATGGAGGTTGTGCGCCTCTGTGCATAAATATAGTCAATACATGGCCTGGCTGAAAGGTCTGATTCTGAGAAAAAAGACATATATAAGGAAATAGATGAAAATATTTATGCTTCGTGGTTCTTGTGAAATGACTTTGGGATGAAACTTATATTTAAAGTATACCAATTCTATTTCCCAGAAAGTGTGGTTCTTAAAATCAAAGCCCATATGAGTTAGATTAAAGGTGTTTTCAAAAGTGCAGGGCTTGACATTTCTCATCTCACACAGAAGAAAATAAATACTGGCGTTGTCTCCATTTGAGCAAACAAGGATTTCTGGCACCCATTCAGTCAAATTCTCACCTTCTGATTGTCATAACATACAACTTTCCCTCTCTGTACTCACGGTAACAGGAAACCCTCTTTCTCTGACATACCTAAAGGACCCCAAAACAAAAATTTTCCAGTACCTGTCCTGCTAGAGGAGATATTGTCTCACAATACTCTGTAGGAAATTCTGGCTTAAAAAAAAGAAACATTTCTCAGGCTGGGGGGGGGGGGGGTTGCTCAGTGGCAGAATGCTTGTTTAGCTTATACAAGGCCGTGGATTCCACCCATGGCACTACAAAAATTGTTTTAATTAATAAAATTAATGGGTTTTTTTATTTCATTTGAAATGGCAGCTATCTCCTCACTCTTTTTTTGTTTTTGTTTTTGTTTTTTGTTTTTTTTGGACTGAGGATTGAAAACAGGAGCATTCTACCTCCAAGCTACACCCCATCTTTTTTTAATTTTTATTTTGAAACAGAATTTTGCTAAATTCCTGAGGATATCACTAAGTTGCTAAAGCTGGCATCGAACCTGCGATCCTCCTGTCTCTGCCTCTCAAGTACTGGGATTACAGGCGTGGGCCACCACGCCTGGCTTCATTTTAATTTTTTTACTTTTAATATTTGTTGTTGTTAACATGGTATTGGCACAAAAACAGACACATAGACCAATGGAGCAGAATAGAAGATTCAAAAACAGACCTACGTGCTTACAGTCAACTGATTTTTTAAAAAGGAGCCAAAAATATACACTGGAAAAAAGTCTCTTTTACAAGTGGTGTAGGCAAAACTGGTTAACCATATGCAGGAAAATGGAAATAAACCCCACTTTCTCACCCTGCACAAGAGTCAACTCAAGGTGGATCAAAGACCTGGAAGTCAGGCCAGAGACCTTGCAGCTACATGAAGAGGCCATAGGCCCAACACTACAACACATAGGCACAAGTAAAGACTTTCTCAACAAGACCCCACAAGCACAAGCAACTCAAAGGAAGATCAATACATGGGATTGCATTAAACTGAAGAGCTTCTGTGCAGCAAAGGAAAATATCAAGAACCTCAACAGAGAGCCCACAGAGTGGGAGAAAATTTTTGCCAGCTACTCTTCTAATAGAGGACTAATATCTAGGATATACAGAGAACTCAAGAAAATCACAGCTAAGAAAACAAATAACCCAATAAAAAAATGGACAAAGGATCTAAATAGACACCTCACAAAAGAAGAAATACAAATGGCCAATAAATATATAAGAAAATGTTCCACATCATTAGCAATCAGAGAGATGTAAATCAAAACTACCTTGAGATTTCACCTAACTCCAATCAGGATGGCAATCATCAAGAACACAAACAACAACAAATGCTGGTGAGGGTGTGGAGAAGTGGGAACCCTAATACATTGTTGGTGGGATTGCAAACTTGTGCAACCACTTTGGAAAACAGTATGGAGGATCCTCAGATGAATGGGAATGAGCCTACCATATGATCCAGCAATACCACTTCTGGGTATCTACCCAAAAGATCAGAAACCAAACTATCATACCAACGCATGTGTATCTATGTTTATAGCTGCACAATTCACAATAGCCGAACTATGGAAGCAGCCAAGATGTCCATCAACAGATGAATGGATTACAAAACTATGGGATATGTACACAATGGAATTTTACTCAGCCATAAAGAAGAACAAAATCATGTTATTTGCAGGGAAATGGATGCAACTGGAAAACATTATGTTAAGTGAGATTAGTCAGTCACAAAAAGTAAAAAATCGTATGCTCTCCCTAATATGTGGAAACTAGGGAGAAAATGGGACATAAGAAGAAACCTTAGGTGAGCAAAGAAGTTGACTTAATGGAAGGTGATGGGGGGAGGGGGGGACACCCTAATGCACATGATGTACTTTCACAAATATATCAAAGTCAATCACTAAACTAAATTTGATAAGGAGGGAGGGCAAGAGAGTGAGGTGGGAATTGGGGAAGGGGTTAAATGAAAAATGTGTACATATATGCCTTTATCAGCTTGTACTTAACAAAGAT
>PVLC010047246.1:0-11161 GCA_004027655.1 Graphiurus murinus
CAGGGGCATTCTACCTCTGAGCTACACCCCCCAGCCCTATTTTATTCTTTATTTTGAAACAAGGTCTCACTAAGTTGCAGAGTGCTTCACTAAGTAGCTGAGGCTGGCCACAAACCTACGATCCTCCTGTCTCAGGCTCCCACGTACTGGGATTATAAGCATGTGCCACCATACCCAGCTAGGGGCCTTCTTAATGCTTCTCTTTCTGAAGCAGCCACTTACAAACAACAGATGTGTTAGCCTACATACTGACAGTGGTGGAATTGTGTCTGGGATGCAGATGGAGAGTTGCCAGTTCACATCACCTATGGACGCTCAGAGAGCTTGTAAGATAATTTACTATAAAATTATGGTAGTCAGTAGACCAGCTGCTAGATCTTGTTATTTATTAATACAGCAACACACATTACAAACATATTGGTATCTTGACAATTGTATTTCAAGATTATTGTTGTTATTTATAATCCTAGGTCTTTTATTATATGTATTTGTAAACGTGAACAAAGGCTCCTTTCATGTTACTTTGATTTGTGATGCTTGTCACTTCCACCTTTAGTTTAGAGGTAATTTTGGAATTAGAAGGAGAAAACAAGCAAAGGAAACTGGAAAATTAAATCATCATAGCTCACATGTTTTATTCGTTTGTTTTTCCAGGGTTTTTAATCTAATATTGCAACTTTCATATGCTAATTTGTTTTCTGTAAGAGCCACATTTAAATTAACTTTCCCAGTGAATAATTATTTGCTCCTGGATGGGGAGCTAGGAAGATTCCTGCTGGTTCTATTTTGGAATCAATGATAAGGTACATTAATGAGTCTCAGCATTGTTCCCACGAGACCGTTTTCCTTTCTGTGTTCTATCCCATTGATGTGGCCTCTCTTTTTCATAGTATTGGAAATTGTAACTCAGACATAATGCTTCTTAGCTTATTTTCTGTGTCTCCAGGCCATAGGTGGCGATGTGATTTTCAAAACATCTCATGTTCAAAGTTACAAAATTCAATAGAAAGAGCAACTTAGAAATGGTTGATGTACCAACACCCCCAGATTGATATCTTAGGAATAAATGTCAAGAATAAAAATGGAAATTGTCTATTCCAGGAGACCTAATCATAAACATTCTCAGGCTATTTTTATTGGGGAACGTGCAACACTGCTCCTGGACTCTTTATTTATTTATTTATTTATTTTTGTCAGAAGTACCCAAGCCAGAAAGGCATCTCGGAGCCTTCTACCATTTAGGAGAAAGGGAAACCTACATTAGTACTAGTGAAAATTAAAGTTCGAAACAAATATGAAATTTATGTGTGTGCATTTTAACATCTCCCTATCTAATGAAGATGTGTTTTCCTCATGTGCTTTTGCAAGCCCTGTGACATTCCTTCCCACTTGTCCTGGGATCAGATGAGGCTGGCTCATTTGATTGTCAACGCCTTTGTGAGATATCTAGAGAAGGGGGTGCAGGGCAGATTAGTAAGGAATGCTGTGGTTCATCAGCTTTCCACTGCTCTGATCAAATACCCAAGACAATCAACTTATGAGGAGAAAAGACTAGTTTTGGCTCGTGGTTTTACAAGTTCCAGTTCATGGTCACTTTCCCCTACGCTATGGGCCTGTGGTAAGGTGGAATATCTTGGCAAGGAGCACGTGGTAGAGAGGAGCTGCTTACCTCTCAGCAGCCAGGAAGCAAAGAAAGAGCTCGCTCAGATAAGAAAGCCCCCCAAACCCATTAAGCTATGAATTTGCTGGGTGTGGTGGTGCAGCACACTTGTAATCCCAGTACTCGGGAGGCTAAGATAGGAGGATCACAGGTTCGAGGACAGCCTCAACAAATAGTGAGAATCTCAACAACCTAGTGAAACCTGGTTTTCAAATATGAAATAAAATCGGGCTGGAGGTATAGCTCGAAGGTAGAATGCCTCTGGGTTCAATCCCCAGTACCACACATACAAAAAAAGCTATGAATTTATCAGGGGCCTTCTACCTCTGAGCCTCACCCCCAGCCCTATTTTATTTTTTTTATTTTGAAACAGGATCTTGCGAAATTACCACACACTGACCTTGAACCTGTGATTCTCCTGCCTCAGCATCCCAAGTACTGGGATTACAGGCATTCACCACGTCCCCTGGCTTGGATTAACCCATTCTTGAGGTCAAAGTCCTCATGATGAATCACCTCCTGCAGGTCCCATCTCTGAACATTGCTTCAGTAGGGACCAAGCCTTCAACACATAAGCTTTGGGGCACATTTAAGACTCATACCTTAACACATACTACGTAACTAAATTGTGTGTGTGTGTGTGTGTGTGTGTGTGTGTGTGTGTGTGTGTGTTAACACAAGCCTGTGATATTAGGGATTGAACCCAGGGGCATTCTACCTCCCAGCTACACTCCTGGCCCTTTTTATTTTTTAGTTTTCAAACAGGGTCTCACTAGGTTGCTGAGGCTGGCCTCAAACCTGTGATTCTCCTGCCTCATCTCCCAAATACTGGGATCATAGGTGTGCACCACCACACTTGGCTACAAAATAGTTCTTTATCTTATTATTCCCTTCATCTATTCATGGGTCTAAGATCTAAGAGGAGGCTACAAAAATATTCCCACTGGTGGTAACATTAACCATGAGAAGAGAATTGAGGATGATGGCATGGCCAAGGTACAGGATTTCTCCTAGAGAATACTTTCCTATTTATTTTGGGGGGAAATTAAGGTCTCAGTTTGGTGAAGAGAACACACACACACACACACACACACACACACACACACACACACACACACACACACACTGCAGTTATTCAAAGTCCAAGAGCTAAAAAGGAAATTTCAAAGCTTGTGCCCAAATACTTCCTCTAGGACTCAGGTCTGCTCGAAACCCTCCAGAAAGACTGTGACCGTCTCATAAAACAGGTGTTATAGTCAGGACAGGAAAAATATGAAACCCGTCTCCTATATTCTCCTGTTTTCTAGGTCTACCCACTTTTTCCAAGAAAACATTGAGTTTCTGCCATGTTCTTTGACAGCCAACAGCAAGATGGTCTGGAGTACACTGTCGGCTGAGATTTAGAGAAGTCACTTGGCTGCAGTAAGATGTTGTCCCCACAGGGTGTTTGCTTGTATTTTGTGTGTGTAGGCTAACCCACTGAGGTTCTTACATATCCAGCTGAGCTCTGTGAATTCCAGAAAACCAGAGTAGCTAGATGAAGGGGTTGGCAAGGGGGTTTGGATCGATCTGCTTTTAGAAGCTTCTGAGGGCTCACCACCTATCTTAGTGGAAGAGGTTGAGGCCACAGCTGCAAAAAAAAAAAGGAATTGAGACTCCCTGCTAGCAAAGTGGGTCCAGATGACAGAGGACAAAAGAAGAAATGAGGATGGTGAGAACAGTGGATTATGATTTCTTTCAGATTCTTATTTTGACCAGGGCGGAGGGGGGGGACGGGTTAGGGCTTTAATTTCTCTTTAGTCAATTAATTGGGAACAATTCATATTTTTTCAAGCTTGGGGCATTCCTTATTCTATTATTTAGGCATGGGGCAGGAACTCTGGAGAGCTAGTCTGAATATCATGACCCTGACACATACGTGGATTAAAACACCACACTGTACCCTATAAACTCTTACAATTAGTATGTGTCAATTAAAAAGAAAAGAAGATGAAAAAAGAAAAGAAAATAGAAGGTGAATTTCTTGCTTGAAGTAACCTGGAACCTTTAAGTTAATTTAATATACTCATTTCTGAGGCTTTGGGGGGCAATAGATTAACTAAACTGATTCTAGGCAGGTTCTGAAGGGTAAGTGATGAACTGATTAACACTGGGGGGCCAGGTGTGGTGACGCACACCTGTAATCTCAGTACTTGGGAGGCTGGGACAGGAGGATCGAAGGTATGAGGCCAGCCTCAGCACCCTAGCAAGACCCTATCTCCAAACAAAAAATAAAAAGGCCAGGGGTGTAGTCAAAGGTACAATGCCCCTGGGTTCAACCCCTAGTACAAAAAAAAAAAAAAAAAACCCAAAAACAAAACAAAAAAAAATTGAGGGGACTTCTTGAAGCCCGACAGCTTGCAAACACTGCTGGATTCAGATGGAGTCCCTAGTTTATCCCGACTTCCCTGGAACTTTCTTAGTTTTACCATCTCAGCAACCTTCCCTTTCCCATTATGAGTATAACATAAGCCACCAGGAGTGGGCTTTACTCTCTGTTTGTCACCAGGGGGATAGAGTTAAAAAGAAAAGTGGAGGTGACACCTCAGCTGTCTCTGTCCACTGAGAGTTCAGGGTTATTAATCTGCCTGGTTAAGTTCAGTAAGTGTTTGTTTGTTTTTTAACTTGAGGATGGGGTCACTGCACTTTTAAAGTCTGCACCCAACTAGGCTTACTCTCCTGCCTTCCTGCCTCAGAACAAAGCAGAGCCTCCTTCCTAGAGACAGGCCAGCAGCTCTGTCCTCCAGCAGGTCCCACTTAGGGCCCTGGTCCCCCTGGGGGATATTTGTCAATGTCTGGAGACATGTCTGGATGTCCCAGATGGGAAGGGTGGTCATCTGGTGAGTAGAACCCAAAGATGCCACTGGGCATCTTATAAAGCACAAGTCAATAGCCTCCCTGCCCACAAAAGGAGTATCTGTCCCAAAATTTCACTAGTCCCCAAACGGTGAACCCAGCTCTTCACATCCTTCTGTTCCATGAGGTTACATATGGAAGTGGACCAGGGCACAGAGCATCCTTTTTTGGTACTGGGCATTGAACCCAGGGGATTTCTACCTCTGAGCTATACCCTCAGCCCTTTTTCATTTATCTTAATTTATTTTTTACTTTTATTTTTACTTTTTGGTGGTATTGCAGATTAAACCCAGGAGCACTCTGCCTCCAAGCTACACCTCCAGCCTCCCCCCTGCCCCCTTTAATTTTTATTTTTGTTTTGAAACAGGGTCTCACTAAGTTTTTGAGGCTGGTTTTTTCTTTCCTTTTTTCTTTTCCAATACTGGGAATTGAAACCAGGGGCATTCTACCTCCAAGCTACGCTCCCCTAGCCCTATTTTTTATTCTTTATTTTGAAACAGGATCTCACTAAGTTATAGAGGGTGTCACTAAGTAGCTGAGGCTGGCCATAGCCTATGATCTTTCTGTCTCAGCCTCTCACATACTGGGATTACAAGCATGCACCACCAAGCCCAGCTCCTAAGGCTGGCTTTGAACCTTAGATCCTCCTATCTCAGCCTCCCAAGTACTGGGATTACAGATGTGCACTATCACAGCTGGGTTTTATTTTTTTTTTATTTTGAAACAGGGTCTTGCTAAATTGCTGAGGGTTCAATAAGTTTCAGAGATTGGCCTCGAATCTTCCATCCTCCTGTCTCAGCCTCCTAAGCTATGATTACAGGTGTACACCACCATGCCTGGCCCTTAGCCATATTCTTAAACGGATTTTCTGAGAGAGTCTTGCATTGTCTCTCTTGTCTAATGATTCAAAAGTAATGTATTTTTCTTTTGTCTATTATTCCTCATATTTGATTCCTTCCAGTAGGAATTCTGTAGGAAAGAGTGCTGAGTATCAAGTCATGATTTGTACCTTCCTTGTTTCTGGGTTATAATACCATCATAACAAAACTTTACCTTCTTCCATTCATTGTCCCCTGTCAACATACTATCAACCTTTCCCTCTACACAGACTCTTTCATATCAGTAAGAAGCATGCTCAAATTTTCTATTGTTTAACCAATAAAAATAAAAACCAATTTTTAAAGTCCTTTCCTTTTATTCCACATTCCTATTCTAGTCTTCACTAAATAGTAGATTTTTGTTTTGTTTTCTTTTGTGGTGCTGGGGAAGGAATACAGGAGCATTTTACCTTTGAGCTACACTCCCAACCCTACTTTATTTGTTTTTTAAATTTGGAAACGGGGTCTCACAAAGTTGCTGATAGCCTCCCTAAGTTGCTGAGGCTGGCTTTGAACCTGCAATCTTTCTGTCTCAGCCTTCCAAGTATTGGGATTACAGGTGTGCACCAACAAGCCCGGCTTGAAGATTTTTGAAGCAGTTGAAAAATGACCAATTTAACATAGCCAATGAGTGTTGGTTAAGTGATTGTGATGAAGTGAGCCCCTGCTCAGACACATACCAGACATGTGCTCACAATCAGAGCATAGGTTGTTGTTTCATGCAGTTCCACTTAATACGTCAAGAGAATTAAAAAACTGCGGGATCTTCTGGGTTGAGGGAAGGTTTCTTGCAGCTATGGAAGCCAGGTTCTCACTTTCCATGTCTGCCTTACAGGTGGGACACAACCATGTGACCTATGGCTCAGCAATCAGGTGTCCCCTGTCAGACTTTGACTCAGTAACTAGAGACACAAAGAGTGGGGGACTGAGTGGCATCCTGGGAGAGCCCCCTCCATTCCATAGCCAGGTTCAAGGTCCAGAAGGGATATTGAGGATAGTACAGAGTTTCTTGTCCCTGAGTAGAGGCCGTGTGCACTTCACAGGCTCAGTGTTTCAGGGTTGGGTGTTGTTCTTTGCTCTGGAGCCTCCAGACCTGGTTTTCAGCTTTCCAGAATACGCGGTGACCTGCCCAATACCATCTAATAGGTTGTCTTCCGAGCAATCTCCCATAATTTGTTTCTGTTGTTTGCCACCAGCAACCTTGATTGGCATACTGCTGAGCCTCCTTGGGGAAGTTACAGCAAAAATGTTGTATAAATGTGGTATTGCCAGGCCCTGTTACAAAGAGAGCAAGCGAATTGCTTAATAGCAACACCATACTTGATCAATTCAGTTCCATCCCTGCTCCTGTCTCCCGTGTTCTCTCCCTCTCAGTTTGCTGTACCTGTGTCTCTTAAAATAAGAGTGGAACCTAAATTCTTTTCTGGATCTTAAGGTCAAATCCCTTCTTTTCCCTTAAGTTATACCTAAGTATAACTTAGTAATAGATGAATAGTAATAGATGAATAAAAATAAAAGAAAGAAAGGTGAAAGTAACACAAACATAAAGGAGAACTGGGAGTATGGAGATAGACTTCAGATTTTAAGTCAAAGTCTGAGCATTTTCTATAAAGGATTAGGTAGCTTTTTTTTTTTTTTTTTTTGGCTTTGTGAACCATAGATTTTTTTTCACAATGATTCAATTCTACTGCTGGGGCATAAAAGCAGCCAGAGAGAATACATAAACAAAGAGGTTCAGCTGTGTCCCAACAAAACTTTACTTATAAACACAGGTGGTAGGTTGAATTTGGCCCCACTGTGCTTGTTTAAAAACACAGGTGGGAGCCAAATGTGGTGGTGCACACCTGTAATCCCAGTACTTGGGAGGCTGAGACAGGAGGATTGCATCAGCAACACAGCAAAACTCTCATCAACCTAGCAAGACTCTGTTGTTTCAAAATAAAAAATAAAATAGGGCTGGGGGTGTAGCTCTAAAGTAGAATACTTCTGGGTTCAATCCCGAGTACCACACACACACAACACAAATAAATAAATAAAAACATAGATGGTAGGTTGGAAAGCTACATTTTCTTTTGGAAATGTTATCATTTTACATTATTATTTGGTCATAGTTTTCTGATCCCTGTTCTATAACATGCTAGGTTCTCTTTTTTCCTGTTTACATTTAGAGTCAATTTTTCTTTCATATATAATATAAAATATATATGTGTATATATTTATATGTGTGTGGTCCTAGGGATTGAATCTAAGGGCCTTCTACCTCTGAGCTATACCCCCAGCCCCATTTAATTTTTGTTTGTTTGTTTGTTTTGAAACAGGATCTCACTAAGTTGCTAAGAGCCTCACTAAATTGTTGAGGCTGGCCTTGAACCTATGACCTTCCTATCTCAGCCTCCCAATTACTAGAATCACAGGTGTGCCACAATACCCAGTTCAATTTTTCTTATATTAATTAATTGATTGATTGATTCTGAAATCACTTCTTGAATACATATTTGGTCCCACAGTCACATATTCATAGTCTCATAGACTGGGGCTGGTCAAGTGGCCGTAGTGTCACTTTGGTGTCTTCTCTCTATCCTCCTAGCTTCCAATGCATACAGATCCAACTCCCTACTGCCAGCACCTGCCTTTCTTTGCCTGAGGAATTCCACTGCTCATGAGTTGTATAGACATTTATTCTTCAAAGTTTCTCAATGTGTCCCTTCCCTTGAAGCTGGGTGGGCTCCGTGACTGTGTGCACCAAGAAAATATACAGAATTGGGTCGGTGGAATACATGGGCCGAGACCTGAAGAGATTGACAGCTCGTACTTCCTAGCCCTTCAAACACTTATTCCTAGGATCTAGCCACTATGTTGTAAGAAAGCCCAAGGAGTCTCACAGAGAGATCCAGGTGGAGAGGACCCAGTCCCAACTTGCTAGCTGTGAGAATGAACCATCTAGAGAGTAGATTCTCAAGTCCTACACCAACGAATGCCAAGTAAAGCAGGAATGAGTTCTCCCACTGAGACTAACCCAGCTTAGACTCACGAGCAACTGCACACATAAAATGTAGCTATTTTAAGCTTCTAAATTTTAGGAAGTTCTTAATGCAATAATAGATACTCAGCACATTCTCTCTTGCCTGAAAGTAGTTCGTATTATCAACCTTTAACAAATGAAGGATCTAAGATTTAGAGAAATTAGGCATAGCTGGGCCTGGGGTGCATACTTACAATCTCAGGATTTGGGAGGATGAGACAGGAGATCACAGGTTTGGGGCCAGTGCCAGCAATTTAGCAAGACCCTAAACAACTTAGTGACACCCTGCTTCAAATTTAAAAAATAAAAAGGGCTGGGATGTAGCTCAGAGGTAGAATGCCTCTGGGTTCAATCTCCAGAACTATTACTACTAATACTACTACTACTAGTAATAAGAATAGAGAAATTTGGCATACTTTGCCCAAGGTCTTCACAACTACTAAATTATAGATTAGGATTTCAAACCCAGGTCTGCCAGATATCATTCCAGGCTCATTTTAATTTGCCTCATTGCTTCTCTAAGCCAGAAACTAAACTGAAATGAAATAAAAAGAAAATGAAAGAAAAGGATGTAATACTAGTGAAGACAAGATCATAGGGGGTGGGAATTGTCAAACTGAGGCTGTCTGGTGTCACTTTTTGGGAAACACTCCAGGGTTTTGTCACCCTCACACCTGGGCCCTGCCTGTGTTAACTACTGTCCTAACACCACATACTGTCTGTCTGTCTCCTACAGTTGGGTGAAATGTTCTAGGTTTTTTTTCTTTTCTATACTGGAAATTGAACACAGGGTATGGTTCAGAGGGGCATTCTACCTCTGAGCTACACCCCCAGCCCTATTATTATTTTTTTGAAGCAGAGTCTCACTAATTTGCTGAGGGCCTCACTAAGTTGCTAAGGCTGACCTCAAACCTGTGATCTTCCTGTCTCAGCCTCTAGACCTCATTAATTAATTTCTATGTCTGTCTCAGGGCTTGCCTCATACCAGATATTCAATGTACACTTTTTTGGATGAATGGATAAATTTTGTAATATATTATAGCTATAAAAATAACCTTATCAGTTAGACTAGAGATACAACAATTCTCTGTGGCCTATCTCTAACCTGAAAGCAACATGAAGATGTTTAAATATATAACAAGCTCTCCCATGTCATCCTTCCCACCCACACCTGTCCACCCCAGACACCCCACATTAGTAATCTGGTTGCCTCCCTTGGAATTTTTCTTCATAGCCATACAAGTTTACACAAACACATTATATAGTTTTTGGAGTTGTTATTATTCACATGTTTTGCTTTGCATTTCTCTGCAACTTGTAAGCTAGTATAGACATAAAAACCTCAGGGTCTGGAGTCAAATTGACGAGGCATAAATCTTGGTTCCTTGCTTACTATTACTAGCGCTGACATCCTAGGCAAACTATTTAACCATCTTTGTATTCAGTTTTTTTATCTTTCAAATAAAGTGGGGGACATGATGGTTTTAATTTTATGAAATTATAAAGTGAACAGCACTGCCATCAATCAACAGGGGTTTACCTCAGTTTTCAATAGCTATATAATATTTTATAGAATGGAAATACTGAAATTCATTTGATCATTCCTAATGATGGTCACTAGTTGTTTCCCATCTTGTCACCACTATAAACATTGCTTCACTAAACATTTTTGGACTTAAATCTTGGTGTTTTTATTTCCATAGAATAGATTATCTAAAGTGAGATTGCTGTGTCAATTGCTATGCCTATACCTGGCATAGGAAGAGCTATCTCTTCCTCCATGAAAGTGGGTCTCAGAGATGACATAGTGTGATCCCAGCCTACGTGCCACTGTTCATATAAATCACATGAACTTCAAAGAGTTGTATGAACATCTTGTATTGGTTAGAAGAATAGAAGGGTTCTTTTCATCATTATGCAGGTGAGAGTATTAAAGAGATGCTCAAAAATGAAATCACATTGGAACTATCAGTTTCTTCAGCTTAGTAGAATAGCTGTAGAAAATTAAAAGGTCAGACAAAGCCGGATGTGTTGGTGCACACCTGTAATCCCAGTACTTGGCAAGCTGAGACAGGAGGATCTCAGGTTCAAGACCAGCCTCAACAACTTAGTGAGACCTTGTTTCAAAATAAAAAATAAAAAAGGGCTGAGGATGTAGTTCAGAGGTACAGTCTACTAGTTTCAATCCTTAGATCTAATGTCCTATGTGACTCCATCCTTAACTGATCGTCCATTGGGAACCTGCTGGTAATTCAAACAACTGTGCACAAAGTCATACACTGCCTCAGTCAAGATCTGCCCAGCATTTCTTTTTTTCTTTTTCTTTTCTTTTTTTTTTTTTTTGCAGTAGCCTCACTAGGTAGCTGAGGCTGGCCGCGACTGGATCCTCCAGTCTTAGCCTCCCAAATGCTGGGATTACAAGTCTGCGCCACCACACCCGGCTCTGCCTAGCACTTCTGCAGTAGAAGAGGTGATGTGGTGGCACATGCTTGTAATCCCAGTACTTGGGAGGCTGAGACAGGAGGATTGCAGGTTCACAGCCAGCCTCAGCTAGTTAGTAAGGCCCTCCGTAACTTAGTGAGACCCTGTTTCAAAATAAAGAATAAAAAATAGATCTGAAGGTGTAGCTCAGAAGTAGAATGACCCTGGGTTCAATCCCCAGTACCACACACACACACACACACACACACACACACACACACACAA
>PVLC010047247.1:0-11158 GCA_004027655.1 Graphiurus murinus
GTATTCTGCTCCATTGGCCTACATATCTGTTTTTGTGCCAATACCATGCTGTTTTTATTACTGTGGCTTTGTAGTAGAGTTTGAAGTCAGGTATTGTGATGCTTCCTGCATGGTTCTTATTGCTAAGAACTACTTTGGCTATCCTGGGCTTTTTGTTATTCCCGATGAATTTAAGGACTGATTTTTCTATGTCTGTGAGAAATGACCTTGGGAATTTCATGGGTATTGCATTGAATCTGTAGATCAATTTTGGGAGGATGGCCATTTTGATGATATTTATTCTGCCTACCCAAGAGCATGGTAGATCCTTCCATCTTCTAAGTTCTTCATCGATTTCTTTCTTCAACTTTTTATAGTTTTCCTTATAGAAGTCTTTTACCTCCTTGGTTAGCTTTATCCCTAAGTATTTTATTTTTTGAGGTGCTATTGTGAGTGGAATTGTTTTCTGAGTTTCTTTTTCGGTGGATTTATGGTTGGCATATAGAAAAGCTTCTAATTTTCATTTTTGGTATGGTCATCTTCTAAGAGTGATATTCTATTTTCCATGTGATATAATCTACTATTTATATTTTGTATTGATGCCTTCTTTTTGGTTATTTCATCTTTCACTTCCTTCAGTGCTTCTCTTTGGTTCCTTTTCAGGTAATTGAATTCCTTATTTGTTCCTTTATTTCTTACTTTATTTCTTTCCAGCTCTCCCTACATTCTGTCTGAAAATCCTGTATTGTTTCTATTATTAAAGATCTGAATTGTTCTTGTAATCTCTGCCATTCTGGGTTGGTGAGATCTGTTATTGAGGGGTTGTGGTAGCTCATTGTTTCTTTGTTATTTTTCCTTCCCATGGTTCCCCTGTTCTTAAATTTATATCCCTGCTGCTCTTGCAAGTTTTCTCATCCAATCTCTGCAGTGGGGGTTTAGAGGTGCCTGATGGTATATACAGGGACAGGTTGTGTTCAGTGGTAAAGGTTGAGTAAGAGGTCACAGTGATGAATGCAGGAACAGGGTAAAGTAAAGGGTATGGTCTAGCGGAATAAGAGGTTGAGTGTATTGAGGTGATATATTGTAAAGATTAGAGATGGTAGATATGTCGGGAGATTCTGGTAGTCAATGTAGAGTTTTAGGTGTGGTAGTATGAGATGGTCTTGATATGAGACAGGAAAAAAAGGAAAAAGGAAAGAGAGGAGGAAAAGTATTGAGGAGAAGAATATAGATGGGAGGTGGGGGAAGCTTGTAAAAGGGATAAGGAGGAGATTCAACAAGCTAAGCAAGTAATAACAAAGCAACTGATCATCCAAACAAACATAAATAAATCAAGGCAATACAAAACAAAACAGATAAAACATAACACCACAAACACACACACACACACACACACACACACACACACACACACACACACAGCAAAAAGAGAACAAAGCAAATAAAAAAACCCCAAACCTAAAAACAACAACAAGCAACAAAAACAAAAACCCTGCTAGTTTATAAGTACTGAGCTTAAATTTTTGAGTGTGTCTCTGGCATTTTTATTTGCTCTGTCAGTGCAGGCAGGGGGTTCTGCTCCCGCTGTTAGCTTATGACACTGGGCTTTTCACAGGACCTGTCTGCGTCTCTCTCTCTGCCTTTGCTGGTGGCGGGAGTGTAGTCTAAATGCTGGGCCTTTTCAGATGCCCTATGTGCACTGGGTTCTTCCCACACTTTTGCTCCTGTCTGATCGCTAGAAGGGCGGGTGACTGAGTCTGTCCTTTGTATAGGGACTCCTGCACCCTGGGGGTGCAATCCAACGGATCCCTGCTGCTCGAAGTTCCGTTGTTGTTTGCTCCACCTCTGGTCACTGGGAGTGCAGGAGGTCAATGAATGTCTGGATAACTGGTAGAACGTTGGCTGGGAGGAGGTGGCACGCAAAATGGCGGCCACTCGTTCGCGGCGTGCGCTGGCTCTCTTGTTTTCCCTGGGCTCTGTTCAGCTGCTCTCGTTGCCTTGATCACTTTTCTGCTGCTCTGCTCCTCTTTCCTTCCATCAAGAAGTTGCGTTTGCGGCCGTTTTGGTTCAAGCTCTGCTGTGCAGTCGGTGGTTCCGGCTCTGGAGAGGTGCGCTTGTGCTCGGGTGGTCCCACGGGAGCTTATGCTGATCGTCCCACATGTTCTGGTCACTGTGGATGGTGTGGGAATGCGCCTCCTGGGTAGGGTGTGGGGTCCTGGAGGTGCTCACTCCACGCTTGGTCTCCTTGCTGGGTCCGCTGCAGAGTTTGTAGATCCTGGTGTCTGACTGGCTGCCACAGCTCCAGGTCCCGGCTCCATGGCCTGGTTCCACGCCCGGCGCCAAGCCGCCACACGGCAGTCTCCTTTGCTCTCCCTGATCAGCTCTCTGGGTCTTCTTTAATTGTGGTTCAAATTTTGCGCTTTTTTGTTGCTTTTTTCCCTTCTGTCAAGAAGCTGTTTTTATGGCAAATTTGATTCGAATCACAGCACCTGGGGAGAGGTGTTTCAGTCAGATGCCATTTTGAATCTCCTCCCTGTTTGTGTTCTTGATGATTGCCATTCTAACTGGAGGTAGGTAGAATCTTGCCAGCCACAATCCAACTTGAGGAGTAATTCTCATTATCTCCATCTTCCTCTCCTTGTTCTCTACTTGAAGGCTGGGGTCTGGAGGCCTTGGGCAAATTGTTCCTGAACGTGGAGTCTTTGATAATTTCATCCCTGGGTCCATTTTCTCTTCCTTGAATGCTTTCTTCTCCCTCCTGTCTTCCTGGAAAGCTTCTACTCTTTCTTGGAAAGAACCCTCATATTGTCACTTCCTTTGTTTTTAATTTCTTGATTTCTCTAGGAAAGACTTGTGAGTTTACTTTCTGGGTTCATAACATTTTTCATTTAGTACAGGTTGAGTATTTTGAAGTGAAGTGCTTAGGACTAGGAGTGTTTTGGATTTCAGATTTGGGATTTTTTTTTTTTTTTTTTTTTTTTTAGATTTTGGAATATTTGCATTTATCTTAGGGATGAAACCTAAGTTTAAACAAAAAATTCATTTATGTTTCATGCACACCTATACACATAGCCTGAAGTTAATTTTATACAGTACTTTGACTACACTTGTGTTTTGACTGCCACTCATCACACAAGGTCAGATGTGGAATTTTTCACTTCAGGCATCATATCGGTGCTCAAAATTTTTCTGATTTTGGAACATTTCTGATTTTGAATTTCAGACTAGGGATGCTTAAACCATGTTACGTACCTAGCAACAATCACACAACTCATCAACTCTTTACATGCTCCTAGCTCTGTGAGAAGTACTTTATGTGGATTATCTCATTTGATTTTTACATAAACCTTTTGGGGTAAGTAGTATTATCATTATAATTTTACAGATAAAGAAACCAAGGCCTTGAGACATTAATAAACTTGAGGCTGTTCCAATGTCAGTTGTGGAAGCCAGGACGTGAATCCAGGCAGTCTGACACCAGAACCATTACTTTTGGTGTTCTATTTCCTCCTTCTCCCACAAGATGTTAAATACTTCTTTATGATTCCAACTTCTCCCTAAATTATTCATTCTTACAAAGGAGGAACAATGACTGATTCCACCAGGAATAGTAAAACAATACTTCATAGGTGGTAAGAACTCAGAAAGGTTTATTCAATGAATAGATTCACTATGTGCATGGATATCAATTAGTGTAAGATTATTCTGGGATGATTTTGTTGTAAAAAGCAGTCCCTTTTTTCTCTTTTCACAGGGGTTGAGAAAAATATTTATATTCAGGATTTATTTATGAAAGTCATTTAGTCTGCACTAAAATCAGGTGTTAATGGATCGCTGGGGATCAAAACATTCAGTTTAGTCAAAGTTGGTAAATCTTCCCCAAGACCTCCCTCCCAAACAACATTTTAGAGAGCTGTAAAAGCTCTCGTTCTTATTTTTTACCAAACATCAGTTTATTCCTTAATTTAGAAAACCTAGAATCCTCTTGGAGAGATACATAAATTTATTAATTTACTAAGGATTATTTACTGAGTGTCTCCCATTCTAAGGCAGTTATTGTTAACATGTTACAGAAGAAAAATGAAAGTGTTGAGATATGATATAACCTAGTTCAGAGCACATCTTAAGCTCAGCTCACACTATTGCAGGATAGGCCTAATTCTTCTAACATTTTTCCTCTACGACCTCTCCACCCCATGGTAGTTAGCAGAAGTCAACATGGGAGAGATGTGTGCTGGGTTGATAAGCACCATAGAATGCTCCCCAGGCATGCTTCACGGTGTCACATGCCATCAGTTTTATGTTCATTGATGCTTATATCTTTGTGTTTTAATACCTTTATATCTCTCCACACAAAATATTCAGATCCAGTTATTTTGATTCCACACGTGTGTGTGTGTGTGTGTGTGTGTGTGTGTGCAGTGACCTTCTGACACAGTGCTGTTGAACTTTTGCATTTAAATTTGAAAGTTACATGCAAAAGAGATATCCTCAACCCTTTCCCCAGGGTTGGTCTGTCCCCTGTGACTCACTTTGGGGCACAGATCAGATATATGCTACAAGTGATGGACACGTGAGGATGACAGATAGGGTGAGAGTCAGAGATAGATGAATCCCAGGGATGGGTTAAAGTTCTCAGATATCTGTTCCACAAGTTACTTGGTTACAAAAAACTGATTTTTTTCTAGCTTTGTATGAGAATGCCTGTTTCATTTTGGTGTAATTTCTGCCTGCATATAGTTACCTCCAATTCCATCTGGAATCCATATTTATAATCATAAAAATAGGATCCCTAGGTTGGAAGTTCAGTTTTAAAACTCAGATACCATTTTGGTGGGTTTTATACCTTTTGGGGGGCAGGAAAGGGGCCCTGTTTCTCTCTCAATATCATTCTCTATTCTTTCCCTGTCCTTTTGACCTCTTCACTCATATAAATGACAACTTTAAAAGATAGATTAGAAAAATTTAATTTATTAAACTTTTATTTTACATATATATACTCTTATTGGTGTATTGTAGTGTCACATCATAATAGAGTTCAGAGTGATAGTGACATACATGCACACAGCACTTGGTGAGCTTCCCTCCAACTCCTTCCCCATCCCCACACATGTTGTTAAGGTTGGCACTGGTATTCTCACATATGTACATGATGTCCATGGAAGTGTTTCCTTTATTAATTCTCCCTCCTTTTCCTTCCCCTAGACCACCTCCCTCACTTCACTAGAGTTTCTTCTCCATTACATAAAGTCCTTCTTGTATCCCAGTTACTCCCTAGCTTACACATGTGAGACAAAACATATGACCCTTCACTTTCTGTGATTAGCTAATCTCACTTAACACAATGTTCTCCAGATCCATCTATTTTTCTGCAGTTGACATAATTTTGTTCTTCATTATTGCTGAGAAGAATTCCATTGTGTTTGTACCCCATAATTTTGTAATACATTCATCTTTTGATAGATACTTAAGTTGGTTCCATAATTTGGCTGTTGTAAATTGTGCTGCTATAAACATGGATTACGTGTATCACTATAGTATTCTGATTTCAGTTCCTTTGGAAAGATACTCAGGAGTGGTATAGCTGGATCATATGGTAGAGCCATTCCCAGTTTTCTGAGGAATTTCCACACTGATCTCCATAGTGTCTATACTAATTTGCAATCCCACCAATTGTATATGAGTTCCTATTTCCCCACATCCTTGCTAGCATTTATTGTTGTTTGAATTCTTGATGATTACCATTCTAATTGACGTTAGATGGAATCTCAGTGTAGTTTTGATTTGCATCTCCCTGATTGCTAATGATGTTGAACTTTTTTTTTCATATATTTATCAGCCAATTCCTATTATGTAAAAAAGTATTGGTTTTAGAATACATGGGAACCTAAGGGACCTCTTAGCAGTAGGAATTTTATGGGATCATTAGTAGCCATGTTATTTATTTTTTCTAACCCTGGGCTCTGACCTTGGCCCCTCCACTATTATTAAAGATGCCAAGGTGTGCAGAGAATGTGCCCATGTGGTCTCAGCCCACTGGATGAAGCTTTTATTTCTAACAAATATTCTCTTTCATATACAAAATAAGTTTCTTTCAGAAGGAGGTGACTAGAATGTAAAATGTAATGGGCTCTTGGAAAAATCAAGTTTTTCTTCAATGTTGATGAAGAGTTCTGTGGGCAAACGTGAGCCAAGGTAGTAATGTCAGTGGTTAAAATACTTACTCATGACTGGTTCCTCAGCCCTTTGAATCTATCTGTCTTCCTCTTTTAAAGACTTAATGTCTAGTTGGCATTCATTGACCTCCACAAAACTGGCTGGGCAGATTCCCATGACTCCCAGCCTCTTGGCAGGACTTCCAGGCTGGTAGGTCACAGTGGCTTCTTCCCATGCCCTGAGAAAGGGCACAGAGACCACGTCAGCCCTGTCAGCATTGAGGAAATTCCTCAGTTCCCCTCTGGAATGACAAAATCCTGTGTTCTGGAGCCGTCACAGAGAAGGGTATCATTTCAAGTAAATTTAAGTGCTGTTTACTTTAAAATAGCATTTTTGGAAGCAACGAAGGTTCACTTTTGGCAGAGTGCTGGTTTTGCTGCCTTACTGCAGGGCTCCCTGCTGGCTGTGGAATGACATATACACATTTTCAAAGTTCCTATCTTTCTTTTGTATGTGCCAAGACAGGCCACTGATTTGTGGAAAGGGAAGTTGCATTGCTGTTTAAAAGAGGGAAGTTGCTATAGTCTTCCCTGCCTCTGTTCATCTCTTTCATCTCATCTTGCCTTCCTTTCCTCTCTTATCATTCCTCCAGCAAACAAAGAACTCCTAGCACCCATTTGCAATGTTTTGGATATGTATACAGATTCTGTATTCCATGCACACTCCTTTCAGGTCCTGTTGCCTGGTTTGGGTTTTTATCCTGGCAATTTTTCATTTCACTTTCCTGAGAGGCAGTGCAGAGCTGGGGGTGGGGGTGGGGGTGGGGGTGGGGTAGGGGTGGTTAAGAACACAAGCTTTGTGCCCCTATTTCTGTGATTTAAGTCCCAGCCCCACTACCCATGGGCTCTACAACTTTTCCCAAGTTACTTAGCTTTCTGGCACCTCACTTGTCTCACCTATAAACTGAGGCTAGTAATATCATCCTACAGAATTGTAAGGATTGAATATGTGGAGCTATGTAAAATTCTTAGAACAGTGTCTCAGTGAGTAATGGTCATTATTATTCCACTCTGGTTCTTGCTGAGAATAATTTGAACCTTGATAGCTTTGAGTTTGACTGTTGTTTTTTGTTTTGTTTTGTTTTTTTGCTCTAGAAGAGCAACAATATCAAGGGAAGTACATCAATAGATTTGGGCAAACATCAGCATATGGAAAAAAGCAAACTCTAGTTATACCAAAGAAACATACATGTATGGATCTCTAATTCTTGATACTTCTAATTCTTGATAATTAGAATATATTCAATTTCAGTATTGTTATAGGCTCCAGCTCTATAGGAGCAACACATTTCTTTATAAAATCTTCCTAATAGTAGAATGAATATACTTTTATGATCTCCTACATTGTAACAATTTTCAGCCCACAGTAGATATTTAATAAGGCTTGCTAATTCATAACTTGGGCATAGTATTGTTTCTCCAAAGGCCTCCAGAAAAGGCTGGAGATGGAAAGCAAAGGAAGGGGAAGAAGATTCCCCTTCCTGTGTCTTCTTCTGCCAATAACTAGACCTTATACCTTATTATCTGCTTAGAGATACAGAATAAAATATAAAATATCTCACTCAAATGAATAACCCATCATCTTTCTAGATGTTAATCCTTCTTGATCACTAGCATTGTCACATGTTGGGGGAGGTATCATTTGTTATTGTGTTCTTGTCTAAATGGAATCAATATTGTGGGTACAATGGGGTTGGGGGCTCTTCACTGAAAGGAGGCATTTCAGGGTGGGGGTTTAGACTGGTGAATAGAGAGTGCTACTGGAAATACACTCTTCCTTGCTTTCAGTGTAGTAGCCATGGAGATAATTGAGTAGAGTGAATACTGGCGATTCCTCCACAATGTTATAGTGTTGTATCCCTAGGCTAGAAATTTTTATTTTTATTCTTAAGCTTATGCTAATGCAATTTTCAAAGGGAAAGACACATATACCCAAGGTCAAACCAAGTAGTCGTGGTTTACAGGATTAAAATTGGCTGTGGAAAATAGTCTCAGGACCAGAAGAAATACATTACTCATTTTTGGGTATCTCTTACCCTAAACAAGAATCAAGGAATAAATTAGAGTCATTTTCTTTGCTAAGGTGTAATTTACATTGAATGAAATGTATTGATCTTAGAGTTTAATGATACCATTTTTTTAAATGTAGCAACAGAATAGGTAGCACAACCTGGTACCATTTGGGGTGTGGGCATTTTTGTGAATGGGGCCTTACTGTTAACCACACCACTGTGGGTGTGGGAGCATACCCATTATTCTCTCCCAGCAATTGCTATAATTGTCACCATCGCTTCAGAATGAATAGAGTATTTAGATCCATGGAGTTGTATGATATAGTCACCATGCACAGCAGTAACCCCACTAATAAGAAAGAAGGTAGTTAAGAGCAAATGCCATGAAATATGCTGCTCTAATCTCCTTTGAGCTATAATTACCGTGGCTACATCTGCATAAAAACAAGTTTCAAGAATATGACCTTTGCAGTATGTGGTTTGGACATAACTGCCTATGTAATACACATTTAAAATATATTGGAAACAGGAGTAATTAGCAGGACAACCCTCCCTTCCACGTGTACACCTGCCACACTAAAACACGGATTTTTGTCACAGCAATTCCAGACTGCCAAAATAGTTTAAAGGGGTAGTGGAAATAAAGGAGTGTTCACTAATCTTGCAAATCAGACAGCAAAAGAGCATATATATATTTTGCAATTTTTTTGGCAAATGCCACAAACTGTTCAATTGCATAATTGCCAGCTTAGTTACACTTGTTTCCTTGTCAAGTACTATAGACATGATGGTGATCTTTTGGCTGGAAATCGTGTTTCCTTTGTGAGTCTTTCTTGGGTGCTGTATCATTGAGCCTCAAGGGTATGAGAGGAACCTTTTTTATTCCTTCCTTTGTTGCCTATTTTCCTTTCAGATTTCCCAGAATCTTTACATAGTCAACACTGGGCTATGGTTAAATAACCAGTAAATACACACACACACACACACACACACACACACACACACACACACACATTTCATTTTACACAGTAGGTTTTGGAGGACGAGCTTTCACAGAGATATTTTATCCTGTTTTCCCTCAAAATATGTTAGATGTGAAAAGAAGCAGAAAAAATTAAAAGACAAATCAGTGTGAAGAAGGGGGAAGAGCTCATGTAAATTGGCTCTCTGTACTGACTTGCAAGTCTTTTGATAAAAGGGGAGTAGTCAGAATACTTAATTTACCTCAATTAAGAATGATCACTCTGGTTATTGTTGTTCAAAATTCTCCACAATTGAGCTAATTGCAACCTTGGATTTAGAGGCTTAGCTCTGTGTTTTCCTTTTGTTTATATAAATGATCTGTACATTACAGGCAAAAGCAATCCCTCCCTCCTCTCTTTTCTCATGTTGATTGTTTTTCTTTATTATTTTAATCCCACACTTTGATGATTGCTATAATCTCCTAAATCATTGCTCAAAGTAACCACCAAATAGGACAGCTGCTGTGTAATGATGACCTCCAAGCTGCTTGGTTAAGGAGTTGGTGGCTAGGCTGTGTGGTCCAGGACCTACTGCAGACTGTACACCTGGACCTATGAGTTCTCCTGCAGGCTTGGGCAAGGCATAGAGTCAGCAAGATCCAGTGTCATGGGGAGAGGGCCATTTCTCTCTTTATAAAAGGAATTGTCCTAGGGATGACCTCCGTGGTCATTTTCAATTCTCAAACACTGCTTTTATTGCTATGATGGAAAATAGTGATGGTGGTGGTAGTAATACTAGCAATTCATTTAGTATTGTGTATTTTTTGAGGAGCTACTGTGTCCCAAGTACTGTTCATATAAGTGAATGAAACAGGTCAAAAGTATTGCTACCATTGTAGAATTTATTTTTAATTGGTTGGAGATATAGGCAATATTATGCATTAATAGCTTAATTAATAAATGAAATATTTGCATAGTATCTTAGAATGTAGAGTGAAAAATAGGTGTGGAGGCTCTTTTTTTATTTTTGTAAGCATACATCTTTGTTAGGTACAAATTGATAACCATATAAGAGCTCACAATTCTCATTTGACCCCTTGCCTGAATTCCCGACCCGCTCCCTTGCCCTCCTTCCCTCTCCAGTTCAGTTTAGTGAATGACCTTGATATACATTAGTGTGCCCCCTCCCCCCATCCAACCCCTAGATCAACTTCTTTGCTTTCGAGGGTCTCTCCTTTTTCATCTGGAGACCCTTCCTTACCTCGTCTTCTCCCTAGCATCTGCATATTAGGGAGAACCTGTGCTTTTTTACTCTTTGTGACTGGGTAATCTCACTTAACAACATACTGTTTTCCAGTTCCTTCCATTTCCCTGCAAATAACATGATTTTGTTCTTTTTTTGTTGTTGTTATCCGTGCAATGTAGCATACATCTTTGTTAAGCACAAGTTGTTTACAACATACTTGCACACAATTCCCCAATTCTCATTTGACCCCTTCCCTAATTCCCACCCCATTCCCTCGCCCTCCCTCCCCCTCAGGTTCAGTTCAGTGAGTGACCTTGATATAATTGTGTAAGAACATCATGTGCCTTAGGGTGTCCCTCTGCCCCGTGCATCCACTGGAATTAATTCAACTTCTTAGCTTATTGAGGATCTCTCCTTTTCATATGGCGTCTCTCCTGTGCCTCATCTTCTCCCTAGCATCCGCATATTAGGGAGAACATATGCTTCTTTATTCTTTGTGATTGGCTCATCTCACTTAACATAATGTTTTCCAGTCGCATCCATTTCCCTGCAAAGAACATGATTTTGTTCTTCTTTATGGCTGAGTAAAATTCCATTGTGTACATATCCCATAGTTTTGTAATCCATTCATCTGTCGATGGACATCTTGGCTGCTTCCATAGTTTGGCTATTGTGAATTGAGCTGCTATAAACATAGATACACATGCATCGGTCTGATAGTTTGGTTTCCATTCTTTTGGGTAT
>PVLC010047248.1:0-11121 GCA_004027655.1 Graphiurus murinus
TTTTGCGGTACTAGGGATTGAACTCAGCGGCGTTCTACCTCCGAGCTACACCCCCAGCCCTATTTTTTATTCTTTATTTTGAAACCGGGTCTCACTAAGTTGCGGAATGCCTCACTAGATAGCTGAGGCTGGCCGCGAACCCGGATCCTCCGGTCTCAGCCTCCCGAATGCTGGGATTACAAGCGTGCGCCACCACGCCTGGCTGAGCTTTGCATTTTTATTACACTTATATGGTATTTTACTTTATAGAACTGTATGAAATAATTTTATAGCTACATATTCCAAGGATCTAATTATGAGAACCAGTGTTCTCATGAAGGAGTAAATTTTGTGAGGGGAGAAAAATTCTTTCAGTGAAATAGAAGAGGTATTTTATCCAATTTGTATAATACAGATATTTATATTTTAAACATTAAAATGATGGGTCTTATTTTTTAATTAAATGTGGTTCAAGGCAAGAGAAGGCTGGAACTTGGCTTTTTCGTAAGATAATAGTGATGAAAGGTGGCTTTCCTTTAACACATCCATCACCAAAAACTTGGGACTCTAGCTTTTAGAGTGCCCAGTCCTCTGCAAAGGCAGGAAGAAGGAGAGTAGAGAGGGAGAAAAATCTTACCCCTTTCTTATGCTCAGCAGACATAAAGGAAACATAAAAATCAGAAGCAGAAAATCAAGATTTCCTTTCTTTCCCAAGTTCAAAGGAAAGAGCAGTGAGGGAAAGAGCAAAGAAGGGAGCTCTTCCCTTGAGCCGACAGTGGAGACTAGGCAAGAGCCACTTCAGTGATGATCTCAAAGGAACAGATGGTGGGCCCCACTTTCCTGAGTTTGGAGTTTTAGAGCCACCTTAGTTCTGTGCATCACAGACACTGAGTCCAAGACCAAGCAAGAGAGGTTGGGGATAACCATCCTGGGCAATGAATGAAATGGAGGACCCATCAGACCCAGCTTCCCTCAGGGCTGAAAAGAACAGGGAAAGGGACAAAGAAAAAAAGAGACAGAGGCCTCATACCTGATAACTCCTGTCCTTTACCACCTCTGAGCCCCTCACCTCTCACCCACTGACTCTCCGGAGGACACAAACTAATGAAGAGTGTCATGTTACCTACCAAGAGACAGAACAGTGGCTATAGGTACTGTTCACAGTTTTGAATCATGCTAAATATAACAGTTTGGGTTATTAATCTCCCCCAAATTAATCAGCAGGTAGAGTTTAGGAGCAATATTCCTCATTGTCTCTGAAGATCTAAATTCTACTGAAATTAAATTTGCAGCCTCCTACCCACCCTACACACATCACTCCTTCCAAACACAAAGGTTTACATAAGGCATTGCATTCAAGTTTAAAGACAGGAAAATATAAAAGCACAGGAAACAATACCATATTTAAATTCCACTGGAAATAATCCTTGTCAGAAAACATGTACATGAGCCCATAATGCAAAGGAAAGCAAACTCTCTGAGTCCTTCTCAGAATGCTCTGCTGAATTGTGTGCAGATCTTTGTAATGGGTTGGATTTAGAATATCCACCTAGGCATCCCCAAGAAAAAGCAACAGTGTTAGAAGCAAGACTGAGGAGGGGTCCCTGAGGGGGTGGCCTTGGGATTATATATGGTCCTACCTCTCCTTGATTTCTCTTCTCTTGCTTGTAGTCTCCATGATATAAGGGCAGAGCCCTTCCACTCTTTCCTCTCTGCCTCTAGCTACTATGCCCTGAGCTCTGCACACTTTATCTGGCTTAATATAGATGGAACTCCTGAAATCTCCAAAATAGGTGAGCAAATAAATCTCCTTCAGTTTTTTTTTTTTTTCACAGCAGTGAGAATGCTGAATGAAACAACTTTGAAAGCTGAGGACACTAGTACCACCACATATTGGAATTTACTTGGTAAGGAGAGGGTACCATTACTTTAGATTTTATAGGCCAGATACTTATGAGATAAAAACAATTACTTTATTTTTTGCCTTGTTTTCATTCTTAGAAGTGTCCAAAGGAAGATTAGGAAGGAATGGAATAGGAAGAGAGTTTTATAGGAAAGACACATCTCTCATCATATATTTGTTTATTTCTTCTTTTTTAAAAAATTTCTTTGCAGTGTTGGAGATAGAACCCAGGGCCTCACACATGTTCAGCAAGCATTCTACCACCAGGCCATGCCTCTAGCCCTAATTATATATTTTAAAAACACACTGTATGTGTGGATGACATATGACATCTATATTTTGCATCCTCAAGGAATTAACAATCTAAGCTAAAGAAATTTATTTAACAACACAAACTTGTAATACTAGTAGTCAAAGGGAGTATGAACTCGAATGCTTAGTGTGTGTCAAGGAGTAAGATATAAAGTTATTAAGTTCAAAGGAGAGTTTGCTATCAGGGAAGGCTAAGAAAATTATTCAGTAGTTTCATTCAAAGAAAATCACAGAGAGGCATGGTGTAGCTGTAGACAGTTTGTTGATTCAGTGCCATAATTCGGAAGAGTAGAAGATAACAGCAGGTACATAGATGTGGATTAACCTGGTACTACAAAAACAGAAAGATGAGTTAATTATTTGGGGGATAAATACCAAGAATTCAGTGTAGGTTATTGAGCAAAGGAGTAGCTCTGGGAATAGAATTTTAGGTATATATTTCTGTGTCAAGGATAATGAGGGGAAATGGGTAGATGACTAGCAAGAAAATTAGGAGGATGCTAAGAAACTCAGTGTGGGGTGGGGGAAGAAACAATCAAAAGGAAGGTAGAAAACTTAAGAGAATGAAAATAAAGAATTGACAGAACCTAATGAAGGAAAGATTGAATAGGATGGCTGCTAGTTCTGATTTCTCCAGGGCTGTCCAGTTTATATTTGCTGTACCAGTATAATTATTGATGGTACTCCTTTTACTTGCATGATAAATTATATAGTCACTTTATATATAGATTGGAGAACAGCTCCTAGTCTAGGAAGCTGTGATGATGATATGGCCTTAAAGCACCTCCAACAACTCTAGGAAAGATGGTCATCCAACACAAGGAACTTGTTTTGGACTTGATTATAGAGGAAGGCACCGTATAAACATCCAACAAGCAGTGGAGATAAAGACCAGCAGACACACATTCCAGAAACTGATTTTGCAGTCATTTGCATTTGTCCTTTGTGAAAGGCAGTTTGTACCAAGCTTCACCTTTTGATTCTGAATGTGAGGTGATGAAGGAATTCCACGTGTTCCTCAACTATCACTGCAGCCCACTTTCCACTACTCTTCTCCTTCATAGGTATTTGATTATATCTGGACTAATTAATATCTAGACTGCCTGGTAGTAATGCTGAGTTCCCCTTTTCTCTTTGTCTTCATGTCACTTAACATAATCTCATCCCCCACCTCTCACCTCATCTCCTGAAAGCCTTTGCCTAACTTCTCTCCCACCCATTTCCTATTAGTGCCTTAATGTCATTTAATTTCTAACCTCCCCATGAAGCCTTCTTAAGCATACCAACGCACACGGCCTCTGTAGCCATAGCATGTGTTGTCTTGTCTTTACTGCTAATGTGATTCTAACTTAATTTTTGTGTGTGTGTGTGTGTGTGCGGTACTGGGGATTGAATTCAGGGGCATTCTATTTCCAAGCCACAACCTCAGCCATATTTTATTTTATTTTTTAAATTTTAGAACAGTGTCTCACTAAATTGCTGAAGGTTTACCAAGTTGCCAAGACTGGTCTTGAACCTGTGATCCTCTTATCTTAACTTCCCAGTTACTATGATTACAGGCATGAGCCACTACATCCAGCTTCTTATTTAATCTTAATTTGCATTTTGTCACTTATCTTTCTGTGGTCTTGTATGCCCTGTAACTCTTTATTCAACTGCTCTGTTATTTAACTTTTTTTTTTTTTTTTTTTTTTTTTTTTTGCGGTACTGGGGATGGAACTCAGGGGCATTCTACCTCCGAGCTATACCCCCAGCCCTATTTTTTATTCTTTATTTTTGAAACCGGGTCTCACTAAGTTGCGGAGTGCCTCACTAGGTAGCTGAGGCTGGCCGCGAACCCGGATCCTCCGGTCTCAGCCTCCCGAATGCTGGGATTACAAGCGTGCGCCACCACGCCCGGCTTCTGTTATTTAACTTTTAATGTACATATTTAATCTCTGGTTATGGGCACTCTGATCACAGCACTGCCACATTTCTCTGTGTAGTCGGTAGCTCTCAGTTTGGTGCTCTTTCATATTTCTCAAAAATGAAACAAACCATTTTAATGATTTATATGTTGGTAAGTGAATTCAAGTTGTAATACTATTACTAATGTATGTCCAGAATATTATTTTAACCCTTATTATAAATGATGTCAATTATATCCCTTACTATACTTATTAAAATTATAATAATATTGAGAGATTCTGGTGTTTTTAAGGTATTTGACATAAAATATGGATTCCTTCATATATTTGGAAGACTGAAAATAGAATAATAGCATCATTTACATTTAAAAATCATATTTATTTAAGCTGCTATTTGATGCCATATAATACAATACAGTGAAGGAAACGGAAAACATTCAACCTCCAAATTCAGGGCTTATTTTTCACCAAATTAATTAAGATGCCAACTGATTCACATTTCCAAGGTGGCAATGGCACTATGTCAGAGTGTAATATCTTTCCTATTTCTTGTGAATGTATCAATGAAGCTTAATTTCTTGATCATTGGACAAATGCATAATCCTGTTTCTCTCCCAAGTCTACAGCTGCTACAACTGAAATTTAACACGAGCAGCCACACATCCTATGTCACCTAGAATGGCACCTCTCTGTAGTAACATGGGAGGTGTAAAAAAAGGATTGCTTCCAGTTTTACTGAGAAATTCTACTTGAAGATAAAGGTTTATAATGAATCTGGATTTGGATAATATGTATGAGTCATGTGGCTTAGAAATGTACTATAATAAAATCCCATTGCATTTTCAAAGGTATCTCTCAAATTCTGGATGTAGGTGTTTCCTGCATCATTTGTTTAATCCGGGATTCAGAATATAAACAGGGAGACAGCCAGCGTAGACTGATCAAGAAGCTAAATTTCATTAGTTTCAACAACAGCTACCATAAGAGAAGGTGTAATTTACTGAACATCCATCCATCTTTACCTCTAGAAACATGAGTAATGTTCTTGTATTTTTAATTTATACTTAGTCTGTATGTTAAAAAGCCTGTGTAAGTAGCTAGAAATTAAGTGAGTAGACATCTTATGCTTGAAATTCAAATAGTAGCATGGGAAAATATTTTTACTGTAATAAATGCATCTCTGATGTCTGTAGGGGAAATTGAATAGTATTTTATTAACCAAGATCAAACAATCTCTAATTACCACCCAGAGGCACACAGGAAAATTGCAGCAAGTAGAGGCAGCGTTAGGTTGCATCACACAGGCAGGCACTATTTTGGTATATGCCCAGGCATTTCCTTGAGGAACTTACATAAGCTCCTCAAGGAATGGCCTGGGTCTGTGCCAGAACTGCATTTGCCAGAAAGTCCATCGCTGCAGGGCATTGTATGGCAAGGTCTTAGTTGCCCTTTTCTGTCATCTCTGAGTTTGTTTCTTATTATATTTAATGTCTTTGACAAGCCTCAAATAACTAGAAGGCAGAAAACTAGAAAGTTCTGATTGATTTAAATACATAGCTATTTTTTTCTTTCCAACTTTTTATAAGATATTTATAAAATCTGTCAATCCGTTATCTACATTAGTGATTATAATATCCTGAATACATGTAAATCTTTCTAGCATCTTATTCTCCTGCATGGAACATCTCCTGTAAGATGTCCCCATACCCTACTAGATAAAATGCACAAATTTTACCCTGGGATAGAAGAGCCATCCTTCAGGAACTGACTCTAGACTACATTTCCTGTAACTCTCCACTTCAGGACCTAAACTCCAACCTTATTAAACTACCTTCAAATCTGAGTGTTCCATGTGTCTTTGACCATGGGGTCAGTGATTTTTCAGACAACAGATTTCATTGTTTCACTTGTCTATCTTAAATCCATCAATGATTTCACCTACCCTGGCCCCACCTACTTCTTCAGCCCCCACCTTGGGTTGCTCCCATCCCCATTGTTGAAGTCTAAACTCTGCGTACATGGTTGATTATCCCTTGGAGCCATTAGATATGGTATTGCCTTTGTCTTTTAATGATCTTCCTTTTCTATATTCTGCTTAGGGAAGTTGACTCTCCTATTAGTGTCCAGGCTTTATCTTAGCTCTCTCTTCCTCAGGGAAGTATCTCTGCTACCACTTTTGTCTACCCCCAAGTGAAATCTCCTTACTAAAAATGTTAATTGCACTTTTAAAAGGCAAATTATTTCAGAGTTTAGAATATGTTGCTCCAGGCCCTCCTGGCCTTCATGACTTGGCTTGGGAGGTCTGGAATGATTCTAACTGGTTTGCGTGTGAATGCCACTTGGTCTTTTACTTTCATCGCCTATAAGATTCTCTCCTTGGCCTCTATATTAGTCAATTTGATTATTATGTGGCATGGTGAACTTTTTTCTGATCTTGTCTAAAACGTGTTGTATATGTTTCCTGAACCTATGTGTCAACCTCTTTTTCTATGTTTGGAAAATCTCCTGATATTACTTCTTTGAAAGGATGGTTGATTCCTGTGGTTTCAGCTTCTATTCCCTCTTCTATGCTTCTATTCCCTCTTCTATAATAATCCTTAGGTTAGCTCTTTTAAAATTTGCCCAGATCTCTTCAATGTCCAATTCATACTGTTGAATTGTTTTTTTCTAAATTATATACTATGCGTTCATTTTTGGAGTGGTCATCTTCTAACATTGAGATTCTATTTCCTAAGTGGTCTAGTCTACTTTTCATAGTTTGTATTGATGTCTTTATTTCAATTATTATCCACAATTATCCTTCACATTCTTCACTTCTTTCAAGGCCTCTTTTTGATTTCTGTTCAGAGTGTCAGATTCTTTTTTAATTTGTTCCTTAATTTCTTTCAGGTTCTCTCTGAATTTTTTTGAAAGTCTTGTATACTTTCTACTATTAAAGATCTGAACTGTATTTCTGACAATCTCTGCAATTCTTTGTTGGTGGGTGCTGTTATTGTAGGGTTGTGAGAGCTCATTTTTTCCATGCTATTCTTCCTTTCTATGATTTCCAGTTTCTTAAGTTTAAGAACCTCAACAGAGAACTGAAAGAATGGGATAAAATTTTTGCCCATTATTCCTCCAATAGAAGACTAATATCTAGAATATACAGAGAACTCAAGAAATTCACCACTAAGAAAACAAATAACCCAATCAAAAAATGGGCAAGTGGACTAAGTAGACACTTCACAAAAGAAGAAATACAAATGCCTAATAAATATATGAAAAATGTTCAACATCACTAGCAATCAGAAAGGTACAAATCAAAACTACCCTGAGATTTCACCTAACCCCAATTAGAATGGCAATCATTGAAAACATAAACAACAACAAGTTCTGGTGAGGGTGTAGAGAAGTGGGAATTCTATTACATTGTTGGTGGGATTGCAGACTAGTGCAATCACTTTGGAAAACAGTATGGAGGATCCTCAGACAAATGGGAATGAATCTACCATATGATCCTCAATACACTTCTGACTATCTACCCAAAAGAATAGAAACCAAACTACCAGACTAATGCATGCATATCTATGTTTATAGCTGCACAATTCACAATTGACAAAGTATGGAACAAGCCAAGATGTACATCAATAGATGAAGGGATTACAAAAGTATGGGATATGTACACAATGGAATTTTACTCAGCCATAAAGAAGAACAAAATCATGTCATTTGCAAGAAAATGGATGGAACTGGAAAACATTATGCTAAGGATGATTAGTTAGGTACAAAAAGTAAAAAATTGAGCATTCTCCCTAATATGCAGAAGCTGGGGAGAAAATGAGTCATAATGTCTAGAGGGACTCTAGACAAAGAAGGAGAAATGGGAGTGGGAAGGGAATGGGGTAGGAATTGGGGAAGGTTTTTTTTTTTTGTGGTACTAAGGATTGAACCCAGGGGCATTCTACCTCCGAGCTACATCCCCAGTACTATTTTTTATTCTTTATTTTGAAACAGGGTCTCACTAAGTTGTGGAGGGCCTCACTAAATAGCTGAGGCTGACCGTGAACCCCGGATCCTCCGGTCTCAGCCTCCCAAGTACTGGAATTACAAGCATGCGCCACTACGCCCGGCTTTGGGGAAGGGTTAAAAGAGTGCTATGTGCAGGTATGTCTCTACTAGCATCATTAAGATGTATGATTACAATGCACCAATAAAAATTAATCAAAAAATACAAATTATTTATGCTGAACTTTTCAAATTCCCCATTAGAATAAAAGATGTACAAGATCATAAACCTTATCTATTTTTCCTCACTCTTGTACATCAATACATAACATACTAGCTGACCCATAATAATTTTTTTGTAAAGAACTCAGTGAGTAAAGGTGAAATGGAACCTTTTATTTTTCTTATTCTTAATTGTCCTAACAGAGAATGGACTGATAAAATTACAAAGTAAAAATACATGAATTTACTACTATTGTTGAATACTTTAACTCCTGCTCTATCAAAAATGGACTAATTTAGCAGGTAGAAAACCAGTAAGGAAATGGTTGACTTCAATACTACCATCAGTTAACTGAATATACCCAAGCTCACATGGAACATTCACCAAGAGATACCTCATTCTTGACCATAAAACATACCTTAGCAAATTTAAAAGACCCAAAGTAATTCAATTTCTATTTTCAGATAAAAAAAAAAAAGCAGAAATCAATAATAGAAAGAGAACAAGAAAATACCAAAAAATTTGGAGAGTAAATGAGATACCTCTAAATAAAACATGAGTCAAAGAAGAAAAATTTCAGAAATTACACAATATTTTGGATTGCGTGAAAATAGAAACAGTAGTCTATCAAAAATTATGGAAAGCAGAAAATTTAGTTCTTGGAAATTTATTCATTTTTCTGTTTTCTTTGTATTTTTATTCTTTCATTGTAAATATGCATCACAGTGAAGTTCAAAGTGATACAAACATACATGCACACAACACTGGATGTATTCCCCTCTGCATTTCACCCCACTCCCTCCTCCTCCCTCCCAGTACATGTGAGTAAGATCAGTACAATGCCTTCATATATGGACAAAGCATTATACAAAGTGTTTCCCTTCTTAGTCCTCCTTTTTCTCCTCCCCACCTTTCTCCCCCAATCCCCTTCCATTTTCTACTCATCTCTTTCCATAATAGTAAGTGAAGATAATAGAACAACAACAACAAAAAATCTAAAGTCAATTTTATACCATATTAGAAGATTAGAAAAAGAAGAGCAAATTAAATTCAAAGTGAGGAGGGGAAAAAAGAAATAAAAATTAGAACACAAATCAGTGAAATTGAAACAGAAAACCAATAGAGAAAGTTAATGAAGCACAAAGCTGGTTCTTTGAAAAGATATGCCTCTAATCAGGCTAAAAAAATAATAGAGAGGACACTAATTACTAATATCAGAAATGAAAGAGAATAGATCATTACAAATTTCACAGATGTTACAAGGGTAACAAAAGAATTCTATGACCAACTCTGTTCTTATGAACTTGATAACTTATATGAAATGAACTAATTATTTGAAAGATGACCTTGGATTGGGGATGATTTCTTAGATACAACACTAAAGGCATATTCATGGAAAGGATTGATAAACTGTATTTTTTAAATTAAAAATGTTTATTCCATGTAAGTTGCTTTCATTAAAATGAAGAGTATTTACAAACCAGGATAAAATATTTTCAGAGATGCCTGATGAAGGATTGTTATCTAAACTATGGAAAGAACCTAGAAAATAAACACCATATGATTTTTTAAAAAATGGACTGAAACCTAGAGATACTCAGCAAAGAATATACATAGAAAATATGCATAACCCACATGTATATTCCATTAGGAAAATGCAAATTTAAACAGTGAGATACCATTACAAACTTCTCAGAATGGCAAAAATCCAGAGCACTAACAACAGCAAATGCTGAACTGTGAGTAGAAACAAATGCCAAGTGGCACGGCCTCTTTGAAAGACAATTTGATGTTTTATTTTATTTTTTTACTATACTAACATATTCTTACTGTGTGGTTCAACAATCACATTACTTGCTACTTACCCAAAGGTGTTGAAAGTTTATATCTACACAAAAATCCTGGACACAGATACTGATAGCAGCTTTATTCATAATTGCCAATACATAGAAGGACCAAGATGTTCTTTAGTAGGAAAATGGACAAATAAGCTGTGGCACATCCATACAATATAATGTTATTCAGTGCTATCAAGAAATGAACTATCAAGCCATGAAAAGGTATGGAGGAAATTTAAATGTTTATTACAAAGTAAAAGTAGCCAATCTTAAAATGCTAATGCTATGATTCCAATTATGTGACATTCTAGAAATGACAAAAGTAGGGAGAAAGTAAAAGTATCAATAGTTCCAGGGGATGGGAGTAGGGAGTGATGAATAGGGGAAGTGTGCAGGATTTTTAAGGCAAAACAACTCTGTGTGACATTACAATTGTGAGTATATATCATTATACATCGATCTAAAGCCATAGAATATAAAATGCCAAGAGCGAATACTGACATAAACTATGGACTCAGGATGATAATGATGTGTCAGTGTAGGGTCATCAATTGCAATACACATACTGCTCTGATAGGAGTATGGATAATGGGGAAGATTATACATATGTGGATGCAGAAGGTATATGGAAAATCTCTGTACCCATCCCTTTAATTTTGCTATGAACATACAACTTCTATAAAAAATTAAAATCTATTTTTAAAAAGAACAGGGTATGGTAGCATGTGCCTATAATCTTAGTACTTGGGAAGCTGAAACAGGGGATTGCAGATTTGAGACCTCCCTCAGCAACTTAGTGAGACTCTCAGCAACCTAGTGAGGCCCTGTTTAAAAACAAAAATAAAAATAAAATGGGCTGGGGGTGTAGCTCAGAGATAGAATGCCTCTAGGGGTTCAATTCCCAATACCACAAGAGAAGGAAGAAGATGAAGAAGAAGAAGAAGAAGAAGAAGAAGAAGAAGAAGAGGAGGAGGA
>PVLC010047249.1:0-11156 GCA_004027655.1 Graphiurus murinus
AGATTCAGATTTGATTCTTTTTGGGTCTTTTTTGCCAAGATCATCTCACTGGGAGTATTGTGTTCTTCCATCAGAAAGCATATAATGTTGGTTTTTTCTCCCGTTTCGTGATGTTAGGCATCCCTGAGAATCATTTACACTGATTTTAAAGGATTCGGATGAATTCATTGAGGAGATGGGGCGTGGCAGGAAGGGCAGCCGGGCAAAGGTTGGGAGGCAAAGTGTGTGACTCACCAGGAGAGCAGGAAGCTCAGTGTGGTTGGGGCAGAGAGCACAAGGCTTGGAGGGCCTGGATATACAGGCTTCAGAACTTGTCCTTCATCACGGAGGGGATGACGGATGAGATGCCTTGCCATGGTATTTGCCCAGAAAGAGAGAAAAGAAGGCTTCTAGTTCAACTGGCTCTGTCTTCTTAGGCAGCACTGGTCACTCCTGGTTCAGCTGTGACCAGTTGGGTCAACTTCTGGTCAACAGGAGGCCAACCCAACATCTCATCAGCTCAGGGCTGATCTTTACCTAAGAGCTCAGTCCTCTCTCAAGGATTCCCTGTGTCTTTGAGTCTATCTTAGTTTGCAGGGGTTGCCATCACTAAAGACCACAGACTAGGTGTCTCAAACAACAGAACATTATTTTTTTATAATACTAGATGCTAGAAGTCTGAAATCAAAGTGTGAACAGGGCCACACTCCCTCGGGAGGCTTTGTCCTGGCTTCTTTCAACTTTTGGTGGTTCCCAGGCATTTCTCGGCCATGGCAGCACCTCTCCAGTCTCTGCCTCCATCTTCACCTGGCCATCTTCCTCTGTGTGTCTCTGTGTCTGCACATGACCTTCTTTTCTCTGAGTGTCTCTCAGTGACTTTTCTCTTCCTGTAAGGACACCAGAACTAGGGCCCCACCCTACTCCACTAGGACTTCCTCATAACTTGGCTAGATTTCGACATGTTCTTTTTGGGGGCATGGGGTCAACTCATAGCATAGACTTAATTACCAAGGCACACCATAAACGTCCTGAACACCAACAAGCAACTTTTTAAACGCAATTTTTGAGTGATTACTTTATGTTCCCAAGCTTTCCTGCTACACATGTTATTACTCCTTCTGTGAACTCCATTCCTATAATCATGCAGGACTCAGTCTGTTAAAGTGTAGGATCTGCTGTCCAAACACATTTCAGTGGGTATGCTTCCATTTCTCAAGGTGGACAATAGAACAGACTGCAAACTGATAGGTTGGGTGTATATCATGCTTGTGAAGAAAGAAAATTAGAACAGTTTATTATAACTCCAGAAATACTCCAACATAACTAGATTTTTAACAAAATATAAAATGAAGAAAATATAAAATGAAGAAGTTTAAAAAGTTGGGATAAATTGGGAATAGGAAAGTCCCATTGATCACTTCCAAATTTCCTCCTCTCCAAGGTGTTATTTCTTTGGAAGGAGTATATCTGTTGCTGTTGTCTCTGATTCTAATCTTACTGAGGTGTATATTGCATCCATTGGATGTTCACCATTTGATGATTTTTGACAAATGTGTAAAGCCCTGTAACCAACATCACAATCAACAATACAGAATATTCCCATCACCTTAAAAAGTTTCCCAATCTCATTTCAAACCCCAGTCCCAATTAACCACTTACCTGGTTTCCCCCGAAGTTTTATATAAACAGGAGTAGAATGGCTAAATTATATCATTAGTGTATTTTTAACCTTTTAAAGAAACTGTTTCATTGATGACAAATGCTATTGACTATTTTTATGCTTTAGTATCCAGTTATATATCTTGTCTTGTGAGTCATCTATTCAAATAGTCTGCATTTTTTTTATTTCAGGTTGAGTTTTATTATTAAGTTATAGGTATTCTGGGTATAAAAATTTTGTCATCTATAAAACTGCATAATTTTTCTCTTAGGCTGTAGCTTACAGGTTTTCATTTTCTTGAATATGACTTTAGAAAAAGTCTTTAACTTTAATGAAATCAATTTTTTGTTTGTGCTTTTCTGGGAGTCCTGTGAAACTTTTGACTCCTTTAAGTGGTGAATATTTTCTTATTCATACATCTTTTTTCACGGAAGATTTATAGGTTTTCCTTTAAATTTAGGTCAATGACCTATTTCAAATTTAATGTTTGTGTATGGCATGACATAACAGTGAAAGTTTATTTTTCTCCATATATTAAGATTTTCCCACACGACATATTGAAAAGGACCATCCTCTCCCCATTAATTAGCCTTGAAGCCTTTGTCAAACTTTAATTTGTCATTTATATGTAGGTCTCCTGGAATCTCTGAAGGACAGACCTTTAGGTTAATGCTTTTTACCAATTGTAGACTAGTTCTACACATCACTTTTAAAGATACTGCTTCTATTTCATTTCCTCTGAGCTGCTGGAGTACCTGTGTCTAGCGTGTCTTTATTATGTTTAGTAGTATTCTATTATATTTCAAATTGGAAATATGCCAAATATTTGGAAATGAATCAACACAATTCCAAATAACCTCTGGATTGAATGATACACGATAAGGGAGATATTCAAGCATAATAAATATGAAAAATATCAAAAAGTGTGGGACTTAGCTGATACGTGTTGACTGGGAAATTTATAGCATGACATACAAGTAATAAGAAAGAAGGATCTCAAACCCATAATTCAAGTTTCTACCATAAGAAGATAGAAATAAAACAAAGTAAATCCAAACTAAGTGGGAAGGAGGAAACAAAAAAATAAGGAACTGAAATTGATATAAGTAGAAAAACTAACAATAGCAATAATCAATAAAATCAAAGGCTTTCTTTTGCCATTGTTAAAGATTAATAAGCCTCTAGTTAGGTAGAAAAGAGGGATGGGGATGTAGTTTGGTGGTAGAGGGCTTGCCTAGAGCAGATTGAAAGGGGCAGGTCAGGGGACCTCACTCAGGCAAAGGCCCTGTTGGACACTGGTCCACAGCTTTTATTCATTCGAAAGGGGAGAGGTTGAGATCTGGACACTGCTGCATATGTGCAGAGTCTGGGGACTAATGTTTAACTAGTAATGGTGCAGGAAGAGCTAGGAGTAAAGTTTAACTGGGCAGACCACAGAACAGTTGTAGTCTGTGAGATAACAGTTAGCAATAAAACTGCTGAGGATGTGCAGGAGATCCTTGACACAATGTTTGACAAGCGGGATATTTGGGAGCTAGTGCCAGCAGGAGACACAGGAAGGTTTACCTTGGAGGAACAGTCTGCTTTCAGCGAATTTAGCAGTCTGGCCATGGCTTCTCATTACCCTTAGACTTTTCCAAGGCAAATATTAACCTGCCCAGGGCAGTTGCATTCTTCACAAAATTCATAATTAAAAATCTTCCCACCATCACTGCAGACTCTGCAACAGTAAGCATGAAAGCCAGAAGGCAATGGAATGGCATCTTCACAGTGCTGAAGTGGGAAGGAAGGCAGCCAGTTAGAATTTTATACCCAGTGAAAAAGCCTTCAAACATAAAGGAGAAATAAAGAAATATACAAAGCAAAGGATGAGAGAATTCAAGAAACACTAATGGGAGTTCTTCAGGGTACAACAAAATGACCTGGTATATTTTGGTTTAACGTCATACTGTGGGAAGGAATTGGAGACAATAGAAATGGAGACTGACTGTCCATTACTTCTGCATGAGCCACCCCCCAGCAATTTTTCATGGATGGCAGATGTTTTTACTATAGCCTAGTGCTTCATGTAATCCAGACTGGAGCAGGACTGCTGGCAAAACATTTTCTGTGCAAAAAGTAGTTATCGTTAGTTGGTAACAACAGTAAAAAAGATCATTGTCATTTCCAGAGGACTCACACACATGATCTGCATTACACGGCTCAAATGTATCTCTTAACAATAATTTCCATTTGTGGAAGACTTTTTGAAGCATTATGTAGGCATGGTGGGGGGATGCCCAAGTAATAAGATTCAATTATTTCCAGATAAGCCAGAGACATTAACCTCATATTTTTTTCATTTGTAGGAAGAGCTCTTGGAGTTGTATGTTTTAACTTTAAATACAAAAAATTAATGTAAATAAAAATCAAAAGTGTGTATATAGGATAATGCCTATCTTTCCTTATACATGCTTCTGTTTTGCTTTTGTTTATTTTGATTTTGCTTTTTAAAAAATGCTGAGACTGATGCTTTACATAGATATAGAAAAGACTTATGTTAGGAAAGCAAAAAATCTATTACTTTTACACTTTAAACTTTTAATTTCCAAAAGTTACTTTTTTCATCAGAATACTTATTTATGAACTCAATAGAAAATGCGTCATATTTCCTATGATGCAGTTATACCATTGCATGTGTTTTCTATGCTAAGCAGCTTAAATTTATCTTTCCTTTAAAAAATTACTGCACCTTATCTAAAGTTGACTTTATCTTGCTCAAATAAATGAGTGCAAACATAATACTTGACTTTTTCAGTATTTTGTCTTTAAAAAAAGAAGAGTCAACACATTGATTGAATTTTAAAAGCTAAGTACGCATTACATTTTTTAAAATAATTAATAAAAAGGTAAATTACTTACATCTTCAAAATATTGAGTAATTTGAAGATGTAAATTATGGCCACTAACTGTTTCTATAACTTCAAATAGTTATATTGTAACATGTGGAAATAAACAGAATTGATATTTTGTTTTAATAAACATAAACATGAAATTTGTATGCTTGACTTAGATTTTTTAAATCTAAAACATTAGTTAATAAAGCAGAAAAGATACTTTGGTTGTAGGCATTTATTTATAGCTTGCAATTTTTCTATTTAAATGTTCTACAATTATGTAGTTTCTGTGCCCATAGAAATTAAGCCTTAATTGTTCCCATATCTTTGCCTATTTCTTAGTGGATGCTATTTTAGAATCATCTCAATTTCAGAGAGATTGACTTTTTTAAAAGCTGTTTTTCTTGGGATTGACAAATTACTTGAGGAAAACATTGCTTTCCTAAACACTGCTTATATAAGATAAATGGAAAATGAATGTAGAAGGTTTTTCCTCCATTTCGGCTGAGTGTTGTGACTGAGTGGAATGATCTAATGAGATTTCTGGAAGTTTTCTTTTCCATTTTTTAAAAACTATTAGGATCTTCAGTGGGAAATAAAACATAAGGTTATAGGAAAAATGTTAAAGCAATAAGATGGGGGAAAAAAGATATACCAGATGGATACTCATACACAGAGGGCTGGAGTAGCTATATTAGTTTCAAACAAAGCTAACTTCAAGGCAAAATAGCATTCGGGATCAAGAAGATCAATGCACAATAGCAAAGAGAAGCTTTCTTCCCTGAGAAGAAATAATGATTCTAAGCTAGTGTGTATTCAGTCATAAACCCTCAGAATGTTACCATAAAACAAAAGTGAAAGAATAAGAAACCATCCATCAGTTTGGCAGAAGTTTTACTTATTTGTTTCATATATACGGGCGTGACTGGAGGAAGCTGAGGTTGCAGTAACTTTGGAAGACAATGTGGTGTTAGCAACGTGAATCCTCAACCTTGAGTCCACCCTGGAGTTGCTGCAACACCCTGCCCTCCTCTGCGGAGGCCAGGCCAAGAGGGACCACTCATCCACAGCTTGCTTGAACCTGGGGAAATGAAAACAGCCTCAGTTATACCTGGATGGGAGAACAGATAGACCATGACCGTTAGTATGACTGAATAGCGTTCAGCAACTAAAGTAAACATATGAGGTTATTGTCTCCGGCTTATCTGGAAATAATTGAATCTTATTACGTGGGTATCCATCCACCCCCCATGCCTACATAATGCTTCAAAAAGTCTTCCACAAATGGAAATTGTTGTTAAAGGATACATTTGAGCCATGTAATGCAGATCATGTGTGTGAGTCCTCTGGAAATGACAATGATGTTTTTTTTTACTGTTGTTACCAACTAATGATAACTACTTTTTGCACAGAAAATGTTTTGCCAGCAGTCCTGCTCCAGTCTGGATTACATGAAGCACTAGGCTATAGTAAAAACATCTGCCATCCATGCAAAATTGCTGTGGGTGGCTCGTGCAGAAGTAATGGACAGTCAGTCTCCATTTCTATTGTCTCCAATTCCTTCTCACAGTATGACGTTAAGCCAAAATATACCAGGTCATTTTGTTGTACCCTGAAGAACTCCCATTAATGTTTCTTGAATCCTCTCATCCTTTGCTTTGTATATTTCTTTATTTCTCCTTTATGTTTGAAGGCTTTTTCACTGGGTACAAAATTCTAACTGGCTGCCTTCCTTCCCACTTCAGCACTGTGAAGATGTCATTCCATTGCCTTCTGGCTTTCATGTTTACTGTTGCAGAGTCTGCAGTGATGGAGCTGTATGTGAATCTCCAAAACATAATGCTAACAGCAACAAAACACTATCATTGTTTCCCGGGTAACACTGCCTATGACTGATGGCAGAGAGATGCTTGTCTTCCCCAGGTGGTGTGACTCAGGACACATGTCAGATGTTACCTGTATGTCCCTTAGAGGCATGGTCCTATGTGGCAGTGTGCCCTCTCCAGTTGGAGTGAATTGAACATGACAACTCAGACAACAGGCACTTCTGGTGGACAAGTCCAAAGTAGGTTCATGGGGATAATTCCCCTGAGGAAACTCATGGAGAATCCTCTGGAAGAGAAATTTAAATCACCTCGGGCTCTCAACCTTGCTCCGCAGGTAGAGAAGCTAGGCTTAGAGAGGGAAGAGCCCCCTCCCTGGGGCCAAGAAGGGCGTCTGCCTTTGTCTGTCATTAGGCCTGTGATTCTCATTGTCAGACAAGGTTGGCCAAGTTCTGTAGGGGGTATCCTGTGTCTCGCAAAGCAGAGGCGCTCCTAGTTGTCTTTTTCAGAAAAGGAAAGCCCTACTGTAAACAAGACACAGCCAGCAATGTGAAAAATACCTATGCAGGGAAAGAAGAGAGAGGTGAGTTCTCCAACCCCCTAGGGCTGGGGGTGTTCAGCAAAGAATTCAGGAAGTAGGTTGCCTTGAGCTTAGGACATTATCGGGTGAGGACAGTCAGGGGAGAGAACAGAGAGCTGCAGGATGCAGATGCATAGTACCATCTGCACTTTGATTTACCCAGGAGTAGGGTGTAAGGAGCACGGCACAGAAGGTCAGTGGGGCCAGCACTGTCCTCTTACCTGAATCAGCCAGTAGAGAGGGTTCTGGGTATGTCTTTACTTCCTTCAGGCATCAGAGGGGGTGGGGAGGCTGATTCCTTGTGGTTACTGGGGAAGTGATACTCTGTTGTCCTTTCTTTGATCCTTTCTTTGTGCTGGATCATTGCTGAAATGGTGATGGCGTTTGACCGGAGTGGGCCTTGGTGTCAGGCAAACCAGCCGAAAGCAAGGCCCAGGGCAAAGAGTCTGTGCTACCAGTCGTCCACCACTGGAAAAAGGGGTTCCAAACCTGGATGAGCAGCAGGAGCTCCCTGAGGGATCTTAGGAATTATCTGAGTTGGCACAGGGTGCCTGAAGAGGTTTATTTTCACCGTGGGGGCAGCACCTGGAAAAACCTGATGGAGGAGAGTCCCAGAAGAAGCAGGAGATTTGCTATGTGGTCTCCAAAGTGAGACCATGATTTATTTGGGCTTTAGGACTTCTATGGGCCCCCGACAACAGGGCTGCAGTTCAGCCATAGTGATGCTTGGGTGAACAGCATCTGACTAGACCCCTCCTGCCTGTGGGTGTGTGGACTCGGAGAGTGGACTTCCACCAGGCAACCCAGCTGGGCCCTACTGCTGACATTTAACTGGAGTTTCCATGAGTTGATGGCTCTGAGTCACCAAATGAACCAGTTTCCAAGAGTAGATCTATAATGGATGGGCGCTCACTGTTCAGTTTTTTCAAGCCCTGAGTAAGGTCAGATACAAAGGCTCAATCCTGATATTTCCAAGAACATGAAGGCATCCCACAGTTTCTTCCTTATCCCATGTATTTTAGTCAGCTTTTATTGTTACTGTGACCAAGATACCTGACAATCACAGCTCAGAGGAAGAAAAGTTCATTGGGCTCACAGTTGCAAAGGTTTCAGTCCATGGTTGGCCAGCACTGCAGTGACAGGGCTCATGGCAGAGGGACGCCACCCTCACACCATGGCTGCTGGAAGCAGTGAGAGGGGGAGGAGGGGACCAGGGACATATTGAATCCCCAAGACCACACCCCCAGTGACCCACCTCCTCCAGGCTTGGCCCACCTCTGAACCTTGCTACATTAAGAATATGCTTCTAACACATGAGCCTTTGGGGGGATATTCTACATCCGAACCCTAACACTGAGGGTCTCAAGCTTACAGCCCACCAGAGACCCACCAGTACCCCCTCAGGCTAGGGAACTAGTGCCAGTGACCCACACTGACGGTCCCTCTTCAACAGAAGGTGATGGGAGTTGGGGTGATGGGGAAAGGAAGGAGGGACACTCCCAGTGGGTGATCATTGACCTAAAGCCCTGTAACCTTACTTTTGAAAGTGAAAATACGAGAGAAGGGAAGCTCAATGCTCTTGAACCTTGTGCTGTCTCTGCATCTCCTCTCCTGTTTAAGATGAGACAATTACCTCCATTCTGCAGAAGGATACACTGAGACTTAGTCTGGCTTGGCTGACGCCACGCAGCAAGTAAACAGTGGAGCTGCTTTTCCATCCTGGACTGGAATCCAAAGCCCTTTCCACCACACTGGAAGCCCCTGCTGCATGTACCAAGTGCATATTGCACGAGTCCAGTGACAAGTGCAAGGGTGTGCAAGACCCAGTCTGTCCTCAACGGGCCGGCAGTATGGCTGAAAAGAGAGAGGGGTGATAGTTACTAACTCTGAGTACCCAAGTGAGGTGGAGTGGAAGAATGAATGAATGTCAGCCATGATGTTCACCTCAGTTTTCAGGGAGGGAAAGAAGGCATTTAGGGAAAGCTGGGGCTTCTCCTGCATCTGTCCTGTCATACTGGGTCTCCCTCTAGGACAAGTGCCAGGTCCCATGTGAGTCTGTGCTCTTGGGTAGGTGTTCAGGGAGCATCAGATAAAGCAAGGAACACACAAATGTCTTGGAGAAAGAGGAGCTCTGCCATTTGGTTCCCTGGAAGGCTTTTGCTGTAGTTATCTGTACCTCCCTTACAAAACAGAAATAATAATACCACCTCCTGTTTTTTGTGAGATGAGATAAAAAGAGGAGGAAATCTATGGTCATTCCTAAGGCTTTCTAAGACAGAGACTCCCCAGCAGACCTGCTGGCCCTAGGTAGCCTTTACCAATAACACAGCCCTCCCCCTCCACACACACAGAAGAAGACTCCAGACTTGGCAATGATGCTTACCAGATAAATGGCCTGGTCTGAGTTCCATGTGTTTGCAGAGTTCCTCCAGATTGACTTAATTTCAAAAGATATGCAGAGCAGAGACTAACCTCATTAAATGTTCCCATCTTATTTTCCCAACTAGACTCTTTGGAGAAGAAGGTTGTATCTCTTATATTGTAGTGGCTACTGGGACCAAGCAGGACTCTCCATAGCTGTTGATCATGAATGGCATTCTCCCACCTCACCTGGTGGTTCTGTGTAGACATGCATGCACTGATTCCATCTTTGTTCATTCATGTACTAGTGATTTAGCTAGTGTGTTCTGATCATTTGGTCTGTTCTAGAACTGAGGACATAGCAATGAACTTGGTGTGATGGTGGTTGAGGAAAATAGTCAGCAGAGGATGCAGGATGCACACAATCTCCTCAGCACAAGAGTGAGTGTTTCCAGAGCCTGGTACTCAGGGTGGTGCAGCCCAGAGCAGAAATCCCAGGAGGACAGCCCAACCTGAGAAGCCATTTGAGTGAGTGTGGCTTTAAAGGGAAAGTAACATTTGACTTGGGTCTTAAAAGATGCAGAGAGGAGGAAGCACAAAATTTATCGAATGAGGTAGAGGTAAGAATAGTAGTAATTAGTAAGTGAGTGATCACATATGAATAGAACACATGAGTTTGTGGAACCAAGCTGGGCCTTTGAGCTGTTGGATTGGAGCCACAAATACCACTGAAGACTTTATAGACTCCATTGCCTGGAAATGGAGATGTGGGGTAAAGATTCATGGGCATCGAGGGGGAGGACTCAATCCTATGGCTGTGTGGGCAGTGGCCGGGAATCGGAGAGGCCAGGGTGGGAAAACACTGTTGTGGTTTGAATATAGAAGTGTCCCCTGGGAAAGCTCAAGTGTTGGGAATGCAAAAATGTCCAGAGTTGAAACGATTGGATAAAGACTGTAATTTCATCAGTGCATAGTCCACTGAAGGGTTAATAACTTGAGTGGCTTTATGAGGTGGTAACTTGGCTAGATGGAGTGGAGCTGGAGGAGGTATGTTGCCTTGGGGACTACATCTGTCCCGAGCCCCTTCCTGCCTGGTTGTCTGCTTTCTCATGAGATGAGCTGCCATCTTCTGATGCATGCTGTGCTGCCATGATGTCTTCCTTGAAGCCAGCCAACTCTGGACTAGATCTCTGAAACCATGAGCCCCAACATACCTTTCCTCTATGTTGTTTGTGTCAGGTGTTTTGGTTATAGCCGTGGAAAAGCAGACTAAAACACACACCCAGGCTTGAGAGGTTGAAGCTCTGAACTAGGGCCATGCCATTAGGCTGAGAGAGGAAATGGCACACTGGTTGGCTGTAGTTGTCAGTGGGTGTGCTGAAGGATTCCCAGCTCTATACTCGACTGGCATTTTCAGATCTAAACTTGGGCTGGACATCTTGACCCCAAACTGTAATAACTGAAACAATCAAGGTCCCAATCTTTGACCTTGATGGATAGCTGGCTTTGGAAAGACATAGGCTTGAACTGTGGGTAGGCTGGGCCCAGGATGAGTGATTAATTTAGTAAGTTACTCATTGCTTATTGGCAAAAATGATGCCAGACATTTGAGAGGTACTTGAGAGTTTTCTATTTGGATGACACTAAATGGGATGAACTCTGAAATGTCTCCAAAGTCGAATATCCTACAATTCTAACTCCAGAGAGATGGTCAAAGAAAACTCCTGCCTTCAGCGAAACTCCTGCCCTAGAGACTTTAACTTGTAGGGGTAGGGCAGAGTTGAGCTTCTAGATTCAATTTGATGGGGATGACATGACTGCACACAAAAGTTGCCAAGGGGAAACCAAGGCTACTGTGACTGTGACTCATCTTGCCA
>PVLC010047250.1:0-11127 GCA_004027655.1 Graphiurus murinus
CGGTACTGGGGATTGAACCCAGGGGCATTCTACCTCCGAGCTATACCCCCAGCCCTATTTTTTATTCTTTATTTTGAAACCGAGTCTCATCAAGTTGCGGTGTGCCTCACTAGGTAGCTGAGGCTGGCCGCGAACCCGGATCCTCCGATCTCAGCCTCCCGAATGCTGGGATTACAAGCGTGCGCCACCACGCCCGGCTGCCTGGCCCTATACATTCTTAGTGGTCAAAAAGAAGACAATTAGATAGGCATGGTGGCTCACACATATAATTGCAGTACTTGGACATCTGAGAGGAGGATCACAGGTTCGAGGCCAGCCTCAGCAACATAGCAAGTCTTTCAGCAAGTTAGCAAGACCCTGTTTCAAAATAAAATAGTGCTGGAGAGTGTAGCTCAGAGTTAGAATTCCCCTAGGTTCTATCTCTAGTCCCCCCCCCCACACACACACACACAAAGAGTATCAGCATGAGTTGGTACTGAGAGACCTTGTTAATAGTATAAAGCCTTTTTTTGCTTATTGTCACTATACCTTCCTTTTAGAAGGTATATAACAGGGCCTGCAATTTCAGGAGTGATTTTGATAAACACTGGGAATTCAAACTTTCATCTGAAAAATTTATAGAACTTCAATCTTAGGCAATTGAAATGTAGTCTACTCCTTTTACATGTACACCTAGTATTTCAAGCAAATCACATCCCATTCCCCAATGTAATATAAGCACATTTTTAAAATTTTCATTATCTATATGTATTCCCCACACACAACACCCAATACTCACATGATTCTTTCTGGCCTTACAGATTCAGATATTAAAGACTTCTGAGGTTACCCAGCACCTGCCCAGGGAGTGCCTTCCAGAAAACCTGGGTGGGTACGTCAAAATTGACCTCGCCACTTGGAATTTCCAGTTCCTACCCCAAGTGAACGGCCACCCAGATCCCTTCGATGAGATCATCCTGTTCTCCCTCCCTCCCGCCTTAGACTGGGACTCGGTACATGTTCCAGGTCCCCACGCCATGACCATCCAAGAGTTGGTAGACTATGTTAATACCAGGCAAAAGCGGGGGATATATGAAGAGTACGAAGACATCCGTCGTGAAAACCCTGTTGGCACTTTCCACTGTTCCATGTAAGTAGGAAAGGTTTGGGCCAATAATTGATTATCAAGATGTTTCTGGTGAGCAGGGCGTGGTGGCGCACGCTTGTAATCCCAGCATTTGGGAGGCTGAGACTGGAGGATCTGGGTTCGCGGCCAGCCTCAGCTACTTAGTGAGGCACTCCACAACTTAGTGAGACCCGGTTTCAAAATAAAGAATAAAAAATAGGGCTGGGGGTATAGCTCGAAGGTAGAATGCCCCTGAGTTCTATCCCCAGTACCGCAAAAAAAAAAAAAAAGATGTTTCTGGTGGGCACTGATGGCAGCTCTTTTCTACCCCACTTCCTTCACAGAGGCTCTTCATTGAGCATCACTGTCATTTAAGTGATATTTTCTCTCATCTAGAAAGAGATAGCTCCTGCTTTGGTGATTGTTGCCAATGTTATATAATATGCTTTGAACTTTTTGAAGGTCTTTGATACTAATGGGAACCCTATAATAATGGACATATCTGTGGATAGCCTTATTTTTTTTATTCTTTCTTTCTTTCTTTTTTTTTTTTTCTTTTTCTTTTTGTGGTACTGGAGATGATTGAACCCAGGGGCATTCTACCTCTGAGCTACACCCCCAGCCCTATTTTATATTCTTTATTTTGAAACAGGGTCTTACTAAGTTGCAGAGGGCTCACCAAGTCGCTGAGGCTGGCCTCAAACCTGTGATCCTCCTGTCTCAGCCTCCCAAGTACTGGCATTTACAAGTCTGTGCCATCACGCCCGTCTCTGTTCTTTCTTTCTTTATTTATTTTTATTTTTTTGCGGTACTGGGGATTGAACTCAGGGGCATTCTACCTCCGAGCTATACCCCCAGCCCTATTTTTTCTTCTTTATTTTGAAACCGAGTCTCACTAAGTTGCAGAGTGCCTCACTAGGTAGCTGAGGCTGGCTGCGAACCCGGATCCTCCGGTCTCAGCCTCCCAAATGCTGGGATTACAAGTGTGCGCCACCACACTCGGCTTATTCTTTATTTTTGAAATAGGGTCTCACTAAGTTGCAGAGGGCCTCACTAAGCTGAGGATGGCTGCAAACCTACAAGCCTCCTGTCTCAGCCTACCAAGTACTGGGAATCCAAGCATGCACCATCATGCCCAGCTTTATTTTTTATTTTGAAACAGGATCTCAGTAAGTTGCGGAGGGCCTCACAAGTTGCTGAGGCTGGCTGAAAACCTGTGATCCTCCTGTCTCAGCCTCCCAAGTAGTGGAATTACAAGCATGTGTCACCAAGCCTAGCTTTTATTTTTAATTTGAAACAGGGTCTTACTAGGTTAATGAAAGTCTCTTTAGTTGCTGAGGCTATCCTCAAAACTGCCATCCTCCTATCTCTGCCACCCAAGTACTGGTATTATAGGCATGCACTACCATGCTTGCCTTAAAAACTTTCCTCTTCTAAGCCCTCATAAGCATTGCCCTTAATGATCCACTTATAGCAATTTAGGCTTTTTCTAGAATGCATATTCAGATTCTTCCAGCTTTTGCCCATTGTCCAGTTCTAACCGTACTTTCAAGCTGGGCATGATGGCGCATGCTTGTAGTCCCAGTACTTGAGAGTCTGATTCAGGAGGATTGCAGGTTAGAGGATAGCCTAAGTAACTTGTGAGGCTCTTGCCAACCTAGTGAGACCCTGTTTTCAAATATATATATATATATATATATATATATATATTTTTTTTTTTTTTTTTTTTTTTTTTTTTTGCAGTACTGGGGATTATTGAACTCAGGGGCATTCTACCTCTGAACTATACCCCCAGCCCTATTTTTTATTCTTTATTTTGAAACCGAGTCTCACAAAGTTGCAGAGTACCTCACTAGGTAGCTGAGGCTGGCTGCAAACCCGGATCCTCCGGTCTCAGCTTCCCAAATGCTAGGATTACAAGCGTGTCCCACCACACCCGGCTCCAAATAAATTTTTTAAAATAGGGTTGGGGGTATAGCTTGGAAGTAGAATGCCCCTGGATTCAATCCTCGGTGCCATAACAAAAAAAAAGGTTGAATGAACACCAAGAGTGTAGCTCAGTGGTATTGTACATGCTTAGCATTTGTGATATAGAACTATATAAACTAGAGAATGAAAAGTTCTTATATCACAAGTGCCAACAGTATTTGACACCCAACTTTGCCTTGACAGACTGTGAACATACATATACATAATGCCTCTATGTTTTCCTTATTTTAGCTTGTCTGTTTCATTTCCTTTAGGTCTCCAGGAAACCTAGAGAAGAACCGCTATGGGGATGTACCCTGCTTGGACCAAACTAGAGTGAAGCTGACAAAACGAAGTGGCTATACTCAGGTAGACAGATAAATGTCATCTTTTTGGAGCATTGTGGGAAATTAAACCTCTTCCAAAGTGAAGCTCACTAATACTGTAGTAGAATGAAAATGGACTCTGAATCCAGAGAGAGAAGGTTTGAGTTGTGATTTTGCTATGTAGTAGTCTGTGACCATAGACAAGTCTCCACACGCCCATCTCTCACAATATTGAGTTGAAACTAAATGAGATTGTTTATGTGAATGCTGGTAGTACAAGGTCTGGTGTGGTGTAACTGCTTAATAAATGTTAGGTTATTTGTACTTTTATTTAGTTGTAAAGGCATGCTAATATAGACTGCATCAATTGGTGGGTATATATGAATCCATAAGGCAACTTTGATTATATGTAATGCTGACTTTTCCACCTGTATTGGAAAAAATTGTGGACAGCTACTGTGTACTAATGTCTAGTGATAGTGATGAAATGGCCACCTGGGTATGGTGGCACATGCCTTTAATCCCAGCTGCTGAGGAGGCTGCAGGAGGAGGATCAAAAGTCTCAGCAAGTTAGTGAGACTTTGTCTCAAAAAATTATAAAAAGGGCTGGATATATAGCTTAGTATTAGAATACCCCTGGGTTAAATCTCCAAATGACTATATTATTGTATTTATTTATATCTGTACATATTTAAACCATATACGTTATTCATATAAATAAATTAATTTATTTTTTGTGTGTGATACTAGGGATTGGACCCAGGGGCGTTCTTTTGCTGAGCTACACCCCCTAGCCCTTATTAAATAAATAAGAGAGTGATAAGTGGGTAGGTTGACTGGCTAATGGACACACATCCATAGTCTGGGTGTGACCATGAGGTAGAGCTGTTTTATGAGGGTGGCTGTGAAGTACTGACAGATCAGACTGGCCTTCAAGTGATAGGGCCCACTGCAGAAATGATAATAGGTTGCAACAGGAAGGAGTCACTGACCTCTATAGAGTGGAGTACAGTATGGGTTTTCCCTGATTTGCCTTTGAAACTTTTTTCTTTTATCCTTCTACAACCCTCCACACTTTCCCTTACTCAATTCTACTGCTTCTATCCATACAGCTCTCACCTAGTTTTTGTTTGTTTGTTTGTTTTTCCTGTGGCACTAGAGATTGAACTATGGGGCATTCTACCTCCAAGCTATACCCCCAGCCCTATTTTACTATTTTTATTTTGAATCAAGGTCTCCCTAGGTTGATGAGAGTCTCACTAACTTGCTAAGGATATTTTTGAAGCTTGGATCCTCCTATCTCTGCCTCTGAGTACAGGCATGTGCCACCACACCTGGCTCAATTAGTTTATATACTATGTCTAGAAACTGTAGATGTCTCAATGTTTCTTTCTTTCTTTTTTCTTTTTTCTTTTTTTTTTTTTTTTTTTCTTTTTGTTTGGGGTGAGGGGTTGTACTCTAGGGATTGAATCCAGGGACATTCTGCCTCTCTGCCATATTCTCAGCCTTTTTTTTTTTTTTTTTTTTGCGGTACTAGGGATTGAACTCAGGGGCGTTCTACCTCCAAGCTATACCCCCAGCCCTATTTTTTTATTCTTTATTTGGAAACAGGGTCTCACTAAGTTGCGGAGTGCCTCACTAGGTAGCTGAGGCTGGCCTCGAACCCGGATCCTCTGGTCTCAGCCTCCCGAATGCTGGGATTACAAGCGTGCGCCACCACGCCCGGCTTATTCTCAGCCTTTTTTATATTTTGTTTTGAAACAATGTCTGCTAGATTGCCTAGAATCCTGCTAAATTGCTGAGGTTACCCTGGAATCTGAGAAATCCTCCTGTCTCAGCCTCCCAAGTACTAGGATTACAGGCTTGCCCCATCACTCCCAGTTGATGTGAGATTTTTAAATTTTTATTTATTTATTTATTTTGTTTGTTTGCGTGTATGTGTGGTACTGGGAATTGAACCCAGAGGCATTTTACCTCCAAGATACACCCCCCAGACCCCCACCTTTTTTTTTCTTTATTCTTCTTTTCCTTTTTTTTTTTTTTTTGCGGTACTGGGGATTGAACTCAGGGGCATTCTACCTTTGAGCTATACCTCCAGCCCTATTTTTTATTCTTTATTTGGAAACCGGGTCTCACTAAGTTGTGGAGTGCCTCACTAGGTAGCTGAGGCTGGCCGAGAACCCAGATCCTCCAGTCTCAGCCTCCCAAATGCTGGGATTATAAGCATGCACCACCACGCCCAGCTTCTTTTCTTTATTTTGAAACAGGTTCTCACTAAGTTACAGAGGGCCTCACTAAGTAGCTGAGGCTGGCTGTGAACCTGTGATCCTCTTGTCTCAGCCTCCCGAGTACTGGGGTTGCAAGTGTGTGCCACCATACCCAGCTCTATGTGAGATTTTGAACTGGCCTTTTTTTTTTTTTGCCTAGCAAGAACAGAGTATTCACACCTTGCATTGTACTTATACATTATGTCATTTTCTAATCCAAATGGTATATTGCATGCACTTGCAATAATGTCTCCTTTTTATCATTAGACAGATTACATCAATGCCAGTTTCATGGATGGTTACAAGCAGAAGAACGCTTACATTGGTACACAAGGTAAATTGGTCCAGCCCTCATATATTAGTTTTGTGTCATCTACGTGTGATTCCTTGGCATAATTTTTGTGTGTGTCTGTATATATGTATGTGTGTTACTGGAGATTGAACCCAAGGGCATTCTACCTCTAAGCTACACCCCAAGCTCTATTTCATTTTGCATTTTGAAATAGTTTTTTTGTTTTGTTTTGTTTTTTGGTACTAGGGGTTAATCCCAGAAGCATTCTGCCTCCGAGCTACCCTATTTTATTCTTTTTTTTTTTTTGGCGGTACTGGGGATTGAACTCAGGGGCGTTCTACCTCTGAGCTATACCCCCAGCCCTATTTTTTATTCTTTATTTTGAAACAGGGTCTCACTAAGTTGCGGAGGGCCTCACTAGGTACCTGAGACTGGCCTCGAACCCAGATCCTCCGGACTCAGCCTCCCAAATGCTGGGATTACAAGTGTGCGCCACCACGCCCGGCTCTATTTTATTCTTTATTTTGAAACAGGGACTAAGTTGTGGAGGGCCTCACTAAGTAGCTGAGGCTGACTGAGAAACCTGATCCTCCTGTTTCAGTCTCCCTAGTATTGGAATTACAGGTGTGCGTCACGACGCTTGGTGGATCTACCCTCTTAAAATTGTAAGAGCACAATAAAGCATTAAATATAGTCTGCAAATTTAGCTGGGCATATTGGTGTATGCCTGCAATCTCAGCTACTTGGGAGGCTGAGGCAGGAGGATCACTAGTTGGAGGCCAGTTGTGAATGAATGAATGAATCAATGATAGGTTCTTGATAGGTTGCTAAGGTTGGTCTAGAACTGTGGACTCGAGGGATCCTTCCCCTTCAGCCTCCCTAGCAGTTTGAAGCACAAAGGTTCACTGCCACTCCCAGCTTAGTATGCAATCCCCCCCACCCCCTTTGGTACTGGGAATTGAATTCAGGGGCATTCCATCTTCGAGTTAAACCCCCAGCCTGATTTTTTAAATTTTTATTTATTTATTTATTTTGCGGTACTAGGGATTGAACTCAGGGGCATTCTACCTCCGAGCCATACCTCCAACCCTATTTTTTATTCTTTATTTTGAAACAGGGTCTCACTAAGTTGCAGAGGGCCTCACTAGGTAGCTGAGGCTGGCCGCAAACCCGGATCCTCCGGTCTCAACCTCCCAAATGCTGGGATTACAAGCCTGCACCACCACGCCTGTCTCCCCAGCCTGATTTTATTTTTATTTTGAAACAGGGTCTTGCTGGGTTGATAAGAGTCTCATTACTTGCTGAGGCTGTCCTTAAGCCTGGAATCCTCCTGTCTCAGCCCAGTACTGAGATTATAGTCGTGTGCCACCACACCCCGGTTGGCTGCAACTCTTTTTTTTTTTTTTTTACTAAGGATTGAAGCCAGAGGCATTCTACCTCCAAGCAATACCCCCAGCCAGATTTTATATCTTATTTGGAAACAGGTTGCTGAGAGCTTCCCTAAATTGCCAAGGCTGGCTTTGAACCTGTGATCCTCCTGATTCAGCCTCCCAAGTACTGGGGTTACAAGCCAGGCTTGCAACTTTTTTTTTTTTTTTTTTTTTTTGTCATACCAAGGATTGAACCCATGGGCATTTTACTTATGAGCTACACTCCCAGCCCTATTTTATATTGTATTTTGAAACAGGGTCTTACTAAGTTGTAGAGGGCCTCACAAAGTAGCTGAGGCTGGCTGCGAACCTGTGATCCTCCTGACTCAGCCTCTCAAATACCGGTATTACAAGATTGTGCCACCAAGCCTAGCATGCAACTTTTTGTGTGTGTGTGTGTGGTACTGGGGATTGAACCCAGGGGCATTTTACCTCCGAGATATACCCCCAGCCCTATTTTTTTATCCTTTATTTTGAAACAGGATCTCACTAAGTTGCAGAGTGCCTCACTAAGTAGCTGAGGCTGGCTGCGAACCCGGATCCTCCGGTCTCAGCCTCCCAAGTACTGGGATTACAAGCGTGCGCCATCACACCTGGCTAGCCCACAACTTTTTACTAGTTCATTAAAGTTCCTTCTTTCCAGCCGGGCATGGTGGCACACGCTTGTAATCCCGGCATTTGGGAGGCTGAGACTGGAGGATCGGGGTTCACGGCCAGCCTCAGCTACCTAATGAGGCACTCTGCAACTTAGTGAGAACCGGTTTCAAAACAAAGACTAAAAAAAAATAGGGCTGAAGGTATAGCTTGGAGGTAGAATGCCCCTGAGTTCAATCCCCATTACTGAAAAAAAAAAATTCCTTCTTTCCTTCTAGTTAATTATTTATTTATTTATTTTTGTGGTACTGGGGATGGAACCCAGGGGCATTCTACCTCTGAGCTACACCCTTAGCCCCATTTTATGTTTTATTTTGAAACAGGGAGCCTGGCTAAGTTACTAGGGCTGGCTGTGAGCCGGTGATCCTCCTGTCTCTGCCTCCCCAGTACTGAGATTGGGAGTCTTGTGTCACCACACCCAGCTCTGCTCCTTTAGGTTTAGAGGGAGAGGGTACTCCTTTTTTTTTTTTTTTTTTTTTTTTGCAGTACTAGGAACTGAACCCAGGGGCATTCTACCTCTGAGCTCCACCCCCAGTTCTATTTTTTTTGCAGTACTGGGGATTGAACTCACAGGGGCATTCTACCTCTGAGCTACACCCCCAGTCCTATTTTTTTTATTCTTTATTTTGAAACAGGGTCTCACTAAGTTGCAGAGGGCCTCACTAAGTAGCTGAGGCTGGCCTTGAACCCGGATCCTCCGATCTCACCCTCCCAAATACTGGGGTTACAAGTGTGCGCCACCACGCCCGGACCTATTTTTTATTCTTTATTTTGAAATAAGGTCTCACTAAGTTGTGGAGAGCCTCACTACGTAGCTGAGGCTGGCTGCAAACCCGGATCCTCCTCGGGTCTCAGCCTCCCAAGTACTGGAATATCAAGCATGCACCACGCCCGGCTAGGGCACATCTTAAAATTGGTAATTATACAAGGGTTGAATCCTTTAGGCTGGCTCTGACAGCCTGTCCAATAGATAATACTCTTCTAGAGTATGAGAGAAAACTTCTCTTGTTCTTTTTTTTCTTGGAAATCCAAAGGTTTTCTTCATTTTGTTTTTATTTTCCAGCTCTTGGATAAGTACTCTTCAACAACTTTGTCCTGAGATTTTTTTACCATAGCCCTTAACAACAATTGCAACCAACCAACTAATGGAGCTTTTCCTCTGTCAGTTTTACAGAGGCTGCCCATGCCCAGTTTCTAATTGTCATCAACCTTAATAAAGTTGATTTGGTTTTTAGCACATGGGGCCTCTACCAATTGTACTTACATAGGGTCATCTGCAGTTGGATTCAAGTACATGAAGATGAGCTTGGCACTTACCAAAGGCTTTGGCAGCTTCACAAGGATGAGGGCAATCTCTAACACCTTTTATTTTATTTTAGGTATGGGGATTGAACCCAGGAGCATTTTACCTCTGATCTATATCCTCAGTCCTATTTTTTATTCTTTATTTTGAAACAGGGTTTCACTAAGTTGTGGAGGGCCTCACTAAGTAGCTGAGGCTGGCCACGAATCTGGATCCTCCAATTTCAGCCTCCCAAGTACTGGGATTACAAATGTGCGCCACCATGCCGGATATCTAACACCTTTTAGAAAACAGTACTCATTACACCTCCAGCAGCAATGCCTTTCTCAGCCAGGGAAGTGAGTTACATGTGAAGCCAAATTCTGAATGTACCTGAGCCTCCACCATGTACAACTCAGTAGTGTCAGTGAGCTGATATTTCTCGAGAAGTATTTACCACCTTTAGAAGGCTTCAGCCCTCTATTAGGACAAGAAAATGGGTCCTCTGATGTTAACAGGGCTACTTAAATTGTGTGACTAACCTTAGCTATCATATTTAGTATTCTGATTATTATATATAAAGAATATAATATTTCAACCGGGTGTGGTGGTGCATGCCTGTAATCCCAGTACTTGGGAAGCTATTACAAAAGGATCACAAGTTCAAGGACAGCCTCGGCAATTTAGTGAGGTCCTCAGCAATTTAGTGAGATACTGTTTCAAAATAAAAAATAAGCCAGGCATGCTTGTAATCCCAGTACTTGGGAGGCTGAGATAGGAGAATTGCAGGTTCGAAGACAGCCTCAGCAACTTAGTAAAGCTCTCAGCAACTTAGCAAAGACACTGTTTTCAAATAAAGAAATAAAATCAGTCTGGTGGTGTAGCCCAGAGGTAGAAGGACCCTGGGTTCTATCTCTAGTATCACAAAAATAAATAAATAAACAAACAAACGAGGTGGAGGTGTAGTTTAGAGGTAGAATACCTCTAGGTTCAATCCCCAGAACCAAAAAGAAGAAGAAAGAATATAATATTTCTACTAACAATGTCATCTATTGTGAATATTTATTATATATCAGGTGCATGATCTCTGTCTAGTCATTAAAGAGACTCTGTGCTGCGCATGGGAGTGCATGCTTGTAATCCCAGTACTTGGGAGACTGAGACTGGAGGTTCACTGGTTTGAGGGACAGCCTCAGCAAGTAGAGAGACTCTCATCAACCTAGTGAAACCCTGTTTAAAATAAAAATTAAAAAATAGCGCTGGGGGTGTAGCTTGGAGGTAGAATGCCCTTTGGTTTAATCCCCAGTACCACAAAAAAAAAAAAAAAAAAAAAAAGAGAAGAAGAAGAAGAAGAAGCTGGGCATGGTGATGTACACTTGTAATCCCAGTACTTGGGAGGCTGAGATAGGAGGATCACAGGTTCAAGGATAGCCTCTGCGAGTAGTAAGACTCATCAACCTAGTGAGACCCTGTTTCCTTTTTTTTTTTTTTTTCTTTTTTGTGGTACTGGAAATTGAACCCAGGGACATTCTACCTCTGAGCTATACCCTCAGACCTATTTTTTTTAAATTCTTTATTTTGAAACAGGTCTCACTAAGTTGCGGAGGGCTTCACTAGAGACCCTATTTCCAAATAAGAAATAAAATCGGGTTGGGTAGAATGCCTCTGTGTTGCCGGGCGTGGTGGCACACGGTTGTAATCCCAGCATTTGGGAGGCTGAGACCGGAGGATCTGGGTTCTCGGCCAGCCTCAGCTACCTAGTGAGGCACTCCACAACTTAGTGAGACCCGGTTTCAAAATAAA
>PVLC010047251.1:0-11156 GCA_004027655.1 Graphiurus murinus
CTGCCCGGGACTGGGAAACATGTCCTAAGCTTTCTGCACTTCCCCTCTTTTCCTACACCCCAGTTTTCCTCTCCCTGACCTGTTCCTGAATAAACCTGCCAGATGTTGCAGTTTGATATGTATTAAAATTCTTTTTTTTACAATATCAACGAACCTGGAGTATTATTCCGTATTGGGGTACAGCCCGTACCCCACGACACTTTGAAGGTAGAATCCCCTGGGTTTAGTCCTCAGTACCACAAAAGAAGGAAAGGAGGGAGGGAGGTAAGGAGACAGCAATGAAGGAAAGATGGAAGGAAGGAAAGGAGAAAGTCTCAACAAATATACAAAACAACTGCTCAAATCAATGAATTCTGAAAAGTTGCTGAGTTACAAGATCAACATACAAAAGTCAATTATTTTTCGATATGCCAGCCATGAACAATTTGAGAAGAACATTAAGAAAACAATTCCATATAAAACAGCATCTAAGCCAGGTGTGGTGGTGCACGCTTGTAATCCCAGCATTTGGGAGGCTGAGACCGGAGGTTCCGGGTTCGCGGCCAGCCTCAGCTACCTAGTGAGGCACTCCACAACTTAGTGAGACTCGGTTTCAAAATAAAGAATAAAAAATAGGGCTGGGGGTGTAGCTCGGAGGTAGAATGCCCCTGAGTTCAATCCCCAGTACCGCAATAAATAAATAAATAAATTAAATAAAACAGCATCTAAAAGAACGAAATATCAAGGAATAAAGTTAAATAAGAAAATGAAAGACTTGCACACTGAAAACCACAAAACAGTTCTAAAATAAATTAAAAGTAGACAAATAAATGGAAAGATATCCAATATTCACAAATTGGAAAACATAATATTGTTAAGAAGACACTATTGTCAAAATTGATCAACAGACTTAGTGCAATCCTTATTAAAAAATCCTAATGGCTCTATTTGCATAAATGGAAAAGCTGATCCTAAAATTCAATGGAATTGTAAGGGATCACAAGTAGCCTAAAAAGTCATAAAAAAGAAAATTCCTAATTTTAAGCATACTACAAAGTTATAGTAATTGGTGGTACTGGCATAAGGAAAGACATACAGACCAATGGAACAGACTGAGAGACTATAAGTAAGCCTATACATCTATGATCAGTTGATTTTTGGCAAAGGCACCGACATCATTCAGTGGAGAAAGAATAGTCTCTTCATTAAACTAGGTATCTACATGTAGAAGAATGAAAATGGACCCCTAACTCAAAATGGTTCAAAGAACAAAATGTAAGGGATACAACTATAAAACTATTGGAAGAAAATGTTAAAGTAAAAGTAAATCTTCATGACCTTGTATTTAACAATTGATTCATATTTAACAACAATGTCAAAACAAACAACAAAACAAAAAAATTATAAATTTGAATTCATCAAAATTGAAAACTTCTGCACATCAAGAGACACTGTAAAGAAAGTGAAAAGACAACCTACAGAATTGGAGAAAATATTTGAGGGTCAAATATCTGATAAGGGTCTAGTATTCGGAATATACAAGAGGTCCTACAACTCAACTATATAAACACACTCTCAAAATTTAAACCTAGTAGACTTCTGGGAAGACGGTGAGAGAAGTTACGCTGACACTCAAAACCAAATTGCCATAAAGACAGTGTCTTGACAAGAGAAAAAAGCAGCAAAAATTTTAACAAAGCATCGAAAAATTGAAGGCAGCAGAAACAAAGCCAGAAGACAGAACAGAGGACAGCAAAATACTCCGCGTGCCTCTCCTGGGGAACACCTGCTGCTGCGGGGGTCCAGGCAGGGCCATCTTGCCTAACTGCACTGGGACTGTGACCTCTAGAGACCCCCAGCAATGATTCTGCAGCCAATGATTTCTGCAGAAAAGCAGTGAAAAACTCAACAACAACAAAAACTAAAATTGAAATGCGACAGGATCAAAACTAAAAAAAAAAAAAAAAAAAAAAAAAACAGAGAGAGGCAGAGAGAGACAGAGACAGAGACAGAAAACAGAACTGAATAAGCTCTCTACACCTCCCACCTGGGGAACAGAAGCTAGCAGCACTGGTGCCACCTTAGCCAGGCAGCGCCGGAGCTGTCAGCTGCTGACATTGCAGCTTCCAGAGACCTCCAGGAAGAAACTGGATTGTTGCGAGGCTGGTGAGCACAGGAGGGGAGGATAGCGGCAGCAGCCCTTCCCTGATTAGTAGTAACTGGAAGGTGACCTTCCCTCTGCATCTATGAGCTGCGACATGGAAAGTTGATTCTCTCGGGCTGCCTTCTGGCTCCTGCAGAGACACCAACGCCCAGGATCTCTCTTCAGAAATTCCCTAGAGTAGAGCAATGGCATCGCCTTTCAAGTTCCTCGTCCACTCCGGAAGGTTCCTGACCCAAATCCTGGCCACCGCCGAGCTGGAGGACGCGGTGCCGCAGGAGCTGGCGCTGGGGCCACCATCAATTGCCCAGGTGCTGGCGTTTCCACTGCCCGGGCTGCTCAGCCGGCTACTGCGCGGGCTGCGGGCGGAGGTGGAGGTGCAAGTGCGCACCCTGATCCTCACAAGAGTAGTTTGGCTCTCAGTCGGGCTCAGGGGGTGCACCCGTCTCCAATCCACAAGGAGGGTGCACACACCTGAGTCACCTGTGCAGACTGCAAACCCAGGTGCGTTATTCGTGGAGCTCCACTTTCCAGATAAAAAAGATAGGCAGCTTGACACTCAAAACACAACCACACCGGCCACGTGGGAGGCTGAGACAGGAGAATCGCAGGTTGGAGGCCAATCTCAGCAACTTAGACCTCAGCGACTTAAGCGAAAACCTTAAATATAAATATAAATAAATATAAATAGTATAGAGCTGGGGTAGGGGGGCGGGTAGCTCGAGGGTAGAACGACCCTGGGTTCAATCATCAGTCCCATACACAATAAATGAATAAATAGTAAAATAGACACGGCCATGGCGGCGGCGTGACACAGCTCCGGGGCCACCAAATCCCAGTCCCCCGAGGGGGCTGCCCCAGCCGCAACTTCTGCCACATCCTAAGTGATCACAGCGTCTTTCCGGCGGCGGCAGCGACAGGGACAGCTGGGGACAAGCTGACAGCCCCCGAACCTGGCCGCCCGGCCCTGCCCGGTGCGCCTGCGCGAGCGGAACCCAGGCGCCTGCGCACTGCGAGGCCGCGTCTCCCGACTCTGAGCCGGCGCCTACTGGTGTCTGACCTGTTTTGAGAGATCAAAGTGATAGAGCATGTTGGGTGCAGGCCAGACGTGCCTTTGATCCCAGGATTAAACGATATTATTAGTGTGTGTGTGTGTGTGTGTTACTGGGGATTGACCCCAGGGACATTCTACCTCGGAGCTAACAGCACCAGACCGATTTTATTTTTATTTTGAAACAAGTTGATGAATCTCACGACTTGCTAAGGCTGTCCTGGAACCTGGGATCCTCCTGACTCAGCCTCCCAAGCACTGGGATTACAAGCGTCCAGCACCATGCCTGGCTTAAACAATATTAATAACCCACATAAGATGTGTTGGAAAAGACAACCCACAGAATTGGAGAGATATTTGCAAGTTGTATATTGGGTACGAAATTAATATCCAGAACATTTATAAAGAACTCCTACATACAACTTAGGTGGTCTCAATAGCTCATGCCAGCCCACAGTAACCTAGTGAGACCCTACTTCAAAATAAGGGGCAAGGATGTAGGTCAGTGCTAGAGCACCCCTGGGAATAGGGAGGAAGGAGGGAAGGAAGGAAGGAAAGAAAGAAGGAAGGAAGGAAGGAAGGAAGGAAGGAAGGAAGGAAGGGAGGGAGGGAGGAAGATATCTGTAATCACAGTACTTGGGAGGTTGAGACTGGAGGACCACAGGTTCAAGACCAGCCTCAGCAATTTAGCAAGATCCTGTCTCAAAATGAAAAATAGGGCTAAGAGTGTAGCTAGGAGGTAGAATGTCCCTGGGTTCAGACTCCAGTGCACCCCAGCCCCCCAAAATGAAAGAAACAAAGGGGGTCAACAACGAACAACCTAATTTAAAATTTTAAACCTAACTTAAAATTAGGCAAAAGCCTAGAATAGACATTTATCCAATGAAAATAGACAAATGCTCAACAACCACATGAAAGCACACTCGACATACTAATCATTAGGGAAACACAAATCAAAACTACAAGGAGGTAGGAGTCACTCAGAAAGGATGGCCAAGACCAGAAAAAAATAATAATAACAAGAGTTGGCCACGATGTGAAGGAATTGGGATCTTTGTGCATTTCTAGTGCGAAAGCCAAGTGCATCCGCTTCTGTGGAGAACAGCTTGGCAGTTCCTTAGCTGGAGCTCATGCTGAGCTGCTGCCAACCTTCCAGGTGCTGGCGTTTCCACAGCGCGGGCTGCAGCCGGGCAGGCTGCGGGCGGAGGTGGACACAAAAGCCCCAAACCACCTTTGTATGGCTTGGCTCTCAGTTGGGCTCAGAGATGCAGGCTGTCTACAATCCTGAAGGAGGTGCACCTAAGAGACCTGCACAGGCTGCAAAGCCAGATGTGACGCGATTCACTAGGCTCCATTTTCCAGACGAGGAACTCTGCAGACTGACACCGAAGAGTGCAAGGGAAGCAACTTGTTTCTTCTCCAGTTCTTTGCAGTTTCTTTACCAAGCACTCGTCGGAACCTTGGCGGCCAGAGCTTCATCCCCTCCGCCCCCCTCCCCTCCCCTCGCCCTTCTCTCGCCGCTCCCTTGCGCCTGCGCAAGCTCCAGGGCAGGCGCCTGCGCACTCGGGATCTCGCCAGACTCTCAGCTTCCTCCTACCCTCTAGTGGTGACTCCTTGGACCTGCGGGGAGGGTGACTCAGGCCCCTTTCTCCTTCCTCCCCCACCTTATTTTGGTACTGGGGAATGAATCAAGGGCATTCTACCTCCGAGCTACACCCCCCAATCCTTTTTTATTTTTTTTAATTATTCAATTACTGAAGGTCTTGCTAAATTGAGTCTCGCCTCAAATTTCTGATCCTCCTGTCTCAGCCTCTTTTAAACGACACAGGAATGTGAGATACAACTATGTTGCATTTTAAACTCACCCCTGACCTCATGGTTGAATGATACTATAATCCTTATGAATATTGACCAGAAAAGCCAGACCTATTGGCTAGAGTGTGAAGCGTCCATTTATGCCTGTGGATAGTAAAGTCCTGGTAGTTTGTATTTTATTTTAACCCAGGGTGTGTGTGTGTGTGTGTGTGTGTGTGTGTGTGTGTGTGTGTGTGTGTGTGTGTGGCTGGAGCTTGAACGCAGGGACTTTCTATCACTGAGCTACACCTCTAGCTCTTTTTTATTTTTGAAAGAGAGTCTCACTAAGATAAAGTGCACTGGCCTGGAACCTGCCATCCTCCTGTCTTAGCATCCCAAGTCCTGGGATTACATGTGTGTGCCACTGTACGCACCTTTTTAACCATTTTCAACAAGCCATGCAATGGCATTAAGTGCATTTACAAGGTTGTGAAGACATCATGTCTATCTGCTTCCAAATTTTTCATCATCTCAAACAGTATTTGCTTATTTTAGATACCTCATATAAGTGAAATTGTAAGCCACACCTAGCCTATTTCATTTAGCATAATGTTTTCAAGGTTCATTATAATGGAGAGTATACCAGAACTTCATTCTTTCTTTTCGCTGAATAAAGCTCCATTATGGATAGACCACATTTCGTTGATCTATTGAACATGGGTTATTGGCACCTTTTGGCTGTTACAGTGCTGCTAATATTGGTATGAGAATTGGTGTGGGAGTTTCTATTGAGTCCCTGCTGCCAATTATTTTGGGAATATATCCAGAAATGTAACTGCCAGGTCACATGATAATTCCATGTTTAATTTATCGAGGAACTGCCTGATTGTTTTCCATGGCAGCTGAACCATTTGACATTCCCACTAGAAATGTACAAAGATTCCAATTCCTTCACATCTTCACATCCTGGCCAACTCTTGTTAATTTTTTTTTTCTGGTCTTAGCCATACTAACTGAGTGACTCCTACCTCCTTGTAGTTTTGGTTTGTGTTTTCCTAATGATTAGTATGTCGAATGCATTTTCATGTGGTTGTTGGGCATTTGTCTATTTTCATTGGATAAATGTCTATTCTAGGCATATGCCTAACTTTAAATTAGGCTTAAAATTTTAGCTTAGTTGTTCATTGTTGCCTGTTGAAATGCCTACCTTTGTTTTTTCATTTGGGGAGGGAGTGTGCTGGAGTCTGAACCTAGGTACATTCTACCTCCTAGCTACACCCCTAGCCCTATTCCATTTTGAGACAGGTTCTTGCTAAGTTGCTGAGGCTGGCCTTGAACCTGTGATCCTCCAGTCTCAGCCTCCCATGTACTGTGATTACAGGTGTGTGCCACTCCTTCCCTCCCTCCCTTCCTTCCTTCCTTTTTTCCTTTCTTCCTGTTCCCAGGGGTGCTCTAGCACTGACCTACATCCTAGCCCCTTATTTTGAAGTAGGGTCTCACTAGGTTACCATGAGCTGGCATGAGCCATTGAGACTGTCTTAAGTTGTAGGAGTTCTTTATATATGTTCTGGATATTAATTTCGTACTCAATATGCAACTTGCAAATATTCTCTCCAATTCTGTGGGTTGTCTTTTCCAACACATCTTATGTGGGTTATTAATATTGTTTAAGCCGGGCATGGTGGCGCATGCCTGTAATCCCAGTACTTGGGAGGCTGAATCAGGAGGATGCCAGGTTCCAGGACAACTCAGCAAATAGTGAGATTCATCAACCTGTTTCAAAAAAAACAAATTCCCAGCCTGGCATGGTGGCACACACTTGTAATCCCAGCATTTGGGAGGCTGAGACCGGAGGATCCGGGTTTGAGGCCAGCCTCAGCTACCTAGTGAGGCACTCCACAACTTAGTGAGACTCTGTTTCAAAGTAAAGAATAAAAAAAAAAAAAATAGGGCTGGGTGTGTAGCTTTGCGGTAGAATGCCCCTGAGTTCAATCCCCAGTACCGCAAAAAACAAAAAACAACAACAAAAAAAACAAATTCCGTCTGGGGCTGTTAGCTACGAGGTAGAATGTCCCTGGGGCCAATCCCCAGTACTGATGTAGGATAGAAGAAATAAGTACTAGAAAGGAGACAGACAGGAAGGGAAAGTAAAATGCAACTTTAATATAAAAAACCTGGAACTGAAGCACTTCATTCTGTACTCCACAAACCAGTTCTCTTTCCCAGGCCTGACTCTCCCAAATTCCTGGGAAATCTATATAACTTAGAGTTAATTACAAGGAAGTATAATTGGCCTGTGCATTGATAGCAAGACAGGTATGATATTTTGAAAAACCTACAATTTAGGACACTCTCCAGCTTATCTGTCAGTCAGCTAATGAGGACCCCAATCAGCCTGAGGACCCTAAGGTTGACCAGACCACCAGACCACCAGGAAGCGCCTGGGGACTACTGGACTGAGATCATCCACCCTAGAGCTGACCAAACCACTCGACCACCATAAACCACCTAGGGGACTACCGGACTGAGATCATCCTCACATACCTCCTCTAGTCCACCCCTCACAAAAGTCCCCTATAAGAAGACAGCCCTGAACTCCCCAAAATGCCCTTCTTCATCTTGAGATGGCCCACATTCTCTCTTGAATGTGTATTTCTTCCTCTTTCCCTTTTCCCAAATAAATTTCTGTCCATGTCTCTGACTGGCGCGTGCTGAAATTCTTTTCCATCATGTTAGCCAAGGACCCTGTAGATCTTGAGTTCCTGAACTGAGGATTCACCCCAACATCTTTGGCAACCACAGCAGGACAACAAGTCAGAGACATCAATTTGGGTGAGCTTGCTAAAATGTTGCTTTGCACCCCCTCTTTAAATTTTTTTTTTTATATATGTATGTATGTGCATGTGTAGAACCTCTGTCCTTCAGTTTCATGGACAGACAGAACATAAACTCAGCCTGCCCTTTTGCCATGGCTCTCCATTCTTGGGTGGCAGGGGGGACCCCCAGACACGCCATGCAGATTCAAATGGCAGTAAGGGTGGCAGCTGACGCTGTCCGTACAGGCCTGGCAAGGTCTTTGAACCCTAAAGCTGAGCAGGAGTTCAATGGTCCCTTTTCCCTCTTCTTCTCCTTATGTAGTATTCTTTTGTTATTGTATGTTGCCGTTTAATTTTGTAAGCTTTGCTTAAAATAGGGAGTTAAAGGATTTTGGTAAAAATCTTCTCTCTCTCTCTCTCTCTCTCTTTTTTTCCTGGCCAAACCTGCCTTTCCTTAGAAAATGAGTGCTTATTCATAAAAGCTCCGAAGACAGGGCCCAATCCCTTTAGGCAACATACCCGTTCCTCAGTCAGATGGAACATTAATTGCCTGTGCCTGTCTGGAAAAACGTATAGGAAGGGTTGGTATCCCAGCATTTTTGAGATCCCAACTTTTGTGGGGTCCCCTGAAACACAGTGGGAGGTAATCGACCTTGAGGTGAAAGTCAAGGGAGCTACCTTCACAAAACATCACATATTTCGACCCCAAACACTTAAGGGCCAGTCTTTGACTCCCTAAAACTTTTGTTAAAAGTGTAATTGTAAGCCAGGCATGGTGGTGCCCACTTGTAATCCCAGCATTTGAGAGGCTGAGATTGAAGGATCTGGGTTCGCGGCCAGCCTCATCTACCTCGTGAGGCACTCCCCACCTTAGTGAGACCCTGTTTCAAAAGAAAGAATAAAAAATAGGGCTGGAGGTATAGCTTGGAGGTAGAATGCCCCTGAGTTCAATCCCCAGTACCACATACAAAAAAGTGTAATTGTAACGTGTCTCTTTGTAATCTCATGTGTTCTAACAAACCAGTCAGTTTTTCTTATGCAGTTAATGTCAGATAGGGAGCATTCACAGAACTTTGCCTTAACTAAATATATTGACTCATATAATTGTTGCTGTTTTTCTGTTTTGTATTTGGGAAGTAAGTTATCCAATTTTAAGATAGAAATAGCCAGGTTAAAAAAATGTCTTTATTAAAGACCTAATCCTGTGATAACACTGTCTAATTGAAGGAGGAATAGTCTTATAACTGCAGGGGGTAAACCCTGTTCTGCCTAAGATATGTTACAGCAGACATCACCATAAAGTCCTTCATCCTTTCTGTTCAAAAGATAAAAATGATCTTTTACTGACATCTACCTAATTTTGTTCTTTCTAGGAATGTCCATAAGTACTTTTAAGATCTGCAAAAATAATTTTTTGTATTGTTTGTCTTTTATAAAAATGTATGAGTGTGTGTATGCGTGTATATATATCTATGTGTCATTATTATTGTAGAGTTGTAAGTTTTTTTAAAAAGTACCTAAGTTAGTTGAGATCTCAGGGATATTCTTTTCATGAGATCTTTTTTGAGGACCCCAAGCAGACTCGGAGGATCCCAGTAGGGGCTAAATAGGAGCACCCGGAAAACTGCAGATTGAGGATTCAAAGACGCTGGATTCCCAAACTGCAGGTGGAACTGTGCTGCATCTCCATGGCAGAGACCCCTAGCCATTGGTAGATCGACAGCCAGGACAGATGTAAAGTCTGATCCTGACTGGCAGATAATATCCAAGTTGTTTTGTTTCTCAGAATAACACATGGAAACCCTGAAAGTGCACAAATTACAACATATGGGTAATTACGTTTCTATCCCAGAGACCTCACCCCTTGGATGCATGTTAATTGGGAATATTTTAAAGGAGTGGACTTAAGGAAAAAGAGGATAATTTCTCTTTTTAATATAACTTGTCCTTAGTATAAATTAGCAGGAGGAAAAGTATGGTCTAAAAATGGGACTCTGAACTTTAACACAATAAATCAGCTTGACTCATTCTGCAAGCAAAGAAAAATAAAATAATATTCCTTATGTTAAAGGGTCCATGGCCTTATATATGGACCCCAAATTACAGGGGTCTTGTAAAATTCTTTATGCTCATGTTCCCTTTAAACAAAGTAAAGATAAACAAGATCAAATGAGGCTTGTTCTATGAGTAAAAAGGATGGACAGAAATCTAAACACTTGGGTTTTTCTCCCTGAGGAATGTAATGTGGTGATGTTTTGATGCAGATCTGCCTCATAATGACAGTGGCCCCCTGAACCAGCTTGTTTCAGTGTCATCCATGATTGGCAGTCTCTGCTCCACACATTGCCTGCTGTATGGGCTTCCATGTTTGTGTCCTCCATAATCTATTATTCATTGTGTTACATGAAAGGCATCTGTGATAGGTTGTATTTTAATTTTGGTGGGTATACATCTGGCTCTGTTTAGTTATCTATGGAGATTCAATGCCTGGCAAGTTAAAGCTATAAGATATGTGTTTGCTGTCTACTTTTGTGTATGCCTGTATCCATAATGTATTGTCTGTCTATTGTCTACATGGTACCAAAATTAGCTTATAAAAGAGTGCTCATAGGTGAAAAAAAAATGGAACCAAATATCTTTTAGTTCATGTGACTTAAGTCCTTAACAAATAAGTTTAAGTTTTTTTAAAAAAGTCACTAAAAGTTAACAGATTTTTCCAGGTTAGGCAATGTTCATTGTTTTTAAAATATTTTATTTGTTAAAATAATGACAGTGCTAACTGGCTATTAAACAGGTAAATTAGGCTTTCAAGGTAACAATCTCCTCTTAAAAAAATAAACTGGACCTATTTTTCTCATTTTTTTTTCAGGTTAACCAATTTTAATGGAACCAACTGACAAGAAAATTTTATATACATTCACAAAAAACACCTTGCAACCTTTCTAGGAATTGTAGAAAGAAAGTAGTAGGGGAAACATCCATGTGGAGAATCTGCATTGGAACTGGAGATTAATTAGTATTTTGGTCTTTTCACTTCAACCCCATCAGCTTCCATCTTCTTCCTCTTCTCAACAATTGCACTAATCTTCTTCCACTGGCGATCCAGCTCTGCCTTGTCTTTGGCTTCCTTGATCCGTCTGGTTTTCCGTCCTTCAGACATCTTGATACCATACTGGAATGCAGCCTTGGGCAAAGCCTCCTTGTTGTTCATATACTCGCTGTATTCTTCCTGGGTATCAAAGTCCCACCGGCCTAAGGGGCCCTTCTTGTTACCCTGGTCCATTTTGCTGTAATCCACCTCCTCATCACTATCCACAGCCATGTCATCCATCGTGGCTGGGTAGCACTCCGCATA
>PVLC010047252.1:0-11156 GCA_004027655.1 Graphiurus murinus
TAAAACTTCAGGTCTCTACCTCCCCAGCACAAGCTGTGAAAAGCTTTTCTCTCCCCAAGCTCACAGTCTTCTTATTTTCCATCCCAGAGTAGCTGGTCCACAGGAAAAGACTCTTCCTTCAGCAAAAAGTCCAACACAACCACGCAACCACCTCCAACCCCCAACATCCAGACAAAATGTTCCAAATATTTACTGCTGGATTCCAAAAGTCTGCGTTACTCTCTACCTAGGACAGGCTAACGTTGAGTCCAACTCAAGTTCAAAGTCCCGTCTCCAGCCCAAGATGAAGAGACCAAGCCCGACCCTGTTTCCTTCTCAATAAGATTCTCCCCCTCCGATTACCTATAAATTAACTTTTAGGAAAAGGATGTGCAAGCTCAGTGTCCCATATTTTTTAATCCATATTCGTTTGAAGAGAAGAACATGTTTCCTCTGGCCCTACAAAAGCACAGCCCTATTCAAAATCATCTCAGTTTTCATCGATAAGCAGAACTCTCTGCATGCGTGTCAATATTGACAAAGGTTACTAAGAGCTAATGCAGCACCCTTGTGTGAATTAGAAAACAGCACCTTGCCCTGGAAGGTACTCCACCCCACCTGACAGGTGCTCAACATCTGTGTGAGGATTAGAAGGAAGCACCTCTCCTCTGGGTAGACATGCCCAGGACTCACAACTGGGCAGAGAAGCAATGTCCCATCCCTTTTGTGCACTGAGGAACCTGACCCACCAGCCATGACTGGACTTTGTTTTCCCAAGGAACACAGGTCATTTCCTTTACACCTGTTTAACCAAAGGGACTATTCTGATGACTCTTTCATAAACAAAGGTTGCCTGAAAAAAGTTAAATTGATAGTCACCTCTAAAGAAAAAAAAAGAGAGAGAGAGAGATTTTCAACAAAATAATTAGGAAAAAAAAAAACCTGAGCTGAATCTACAACTAATTGCTAGCTGTGTGATTTGAGACACATCAGCCGGCCTCCCTCTGGAGTTCATCTGTAAAACACAGGCAGCAATACCAGCACTAGCAAGATCTCAGAGACGTTTAAAAATCTCTAATTAGAAAATACAAAATGATCAGCAAACATAAAATGGTGTGTGGTTATTAAGCGGTAACCACGGAAAAAGACAGAAATGGCCATGAACCATTCGCTCATCCATGCAAAACCACTTTTCCCATCCTTGCTGCTCCTACCCATGGTAATCTTCAAGCACAAATCTGAAAATGGTCATTAGTTGTCCCTGGTTTTCCAAAAAAAGGTCATTCAAGCAATCAAGGGTTTCCAATGTGGAGGCTAATTAGTTCTCAAAGCCTTCTCATCCCAACTGATCAATTAGAGTAAGTACCAAACTCTCCCCTCCCTAAAGTGCATAAAATTGAATTGTATGTATGCTTTACTGTTACAGAATGGTAATGTGCTGCTTTCAAAATCAATGGTGTAGGCTGGGGAGTCATCAGAAAAAATTCTTGAAGTCACCACCCTGCCTAGTGATAAGGCACCAGCTAGATGTATTTGACTAGGATTTTTAATTTCTTGAGGGAAAAAAAAAAAACACCATGATATAGGCTTTTGTGTGGCTTATCAGGATTGCTGGAAAATATTTCTGCGGAATGCCCAAATCTCAGCTGCCTGCACAGTGCCTTCCGACCGCTGGAACGTGTAGCCCAACCTCAGTAGCTGTGCGGGATGAGAGAACCACATACAAAGCTCATCTCTCTCTGTCAAAGGCTCCCTGTGATAGGAGGAGAAGTCAGACACCCAGCGCGGGATTTTTCTTAGCAGCCCACCCAAGCATAGATGTGTGCCCCTCTCCTAGAAGACAAGTTATTAAAAAGATGTATTTTGGAAAGCAGCCTGCTCTGCATGTAACATCAATGTCAACAACTAAAGGGGGAGGGCGGGGGAAGGAATGGAGGGCCGTCCAGAGTGGGGGGAGTCTCCCTGAGCACAGGGTAAGGAAAGATCAATGTATGCGTCGAAGATGATGATAAGATGCAATGATCTTATAAACTGAAGCTCTGATGACCGGGTTCACGTGCACCAGGAAGATAAGAAAAGCCGGGTGCTTCTCTTCCTTTCTCCCCTCCCCAAAGACCCTGTTTTAATTTCCCACTCTACATGTAATGTTTTGGATCCCAGTAGAGACCTCTAAGGCTCCTTAAATTCACTTTCTGATTTCATTGGAAATATTTCCAGGAGACTGTGAGGAGCAGGCGTCGACCTCAATGCTATTTGGGGGGAAGGGGGAGTCATGCAAGCTGGTGTCAGAGATCCAAAATGCAATGGAAGGTTCTAGAACACACAGAGCTGGTTCTGGAAAAGGTACGTGTGTCTTGACTCTGTAGCATACATGCCTTATGATGCCTTGTGACATTACCTCCCAGGCCTGGAGTCTCCTCTGTGCCAGTATGAACTTTTCCATCTAGAACAATCCACGTGCACCCTCTTTCTACACTTACTATTATATCACATTAGAATTATAATGGTTTGGATTTAGAATGTCCCCCTAACCCTCAGGGAAAGAAGGTAGCAATGTTGGAGGCGGGGCTTAGTTGTCAAGGATGACTCCCGGGGGTGTGGCCTTGGGGATTATATAGAGTCTCTCCTCCCTCTGCTCACTCTCTGCTCCCGGCCCCCACAATGTGAGAGTGGAGCCTTGCACACTCTCTCTCCCTCCTGCTGCCATGCGCTGAGCTCCACACACCCGGCCTGACATGGGCTGGAGTCTGAAATCTCCAAATAATGTGAGCAAATGAATCTTCCTTCCTCTGAGCTGTGTGGTCAGGATTTTTGGATCACAAGAGTGAGAATATTGACCAAGACAATACCAACTGTCTCATGTCTCAGCTTGGGCTGGGATAACAAAACACCACAGACTGGGTGGCGGAAGCTATAGCTCATGTCTCACATTTGTGCAGGCTGGGAAGTCTGAGGCCAGGTGCCCACAGACTTGGAGCTTGGTGAAGGCTCTCCTTCTGGCTTGCAGATGGCCACCTGTTCACTGCATCACCACAGGGCAAAGAGAAGAAGCCCGGTGTCTCTTATCATGGGGGCTCTATCCTTACAACTTTGTGTAAACTCAGTTGCCTCCCAAAGGCCTCCTCTTAATAACATTATGTTGGAGGAAAGGCTTTAATATATGGATTTGGAGGACACACAACTCAGTCTGAAATGGGTACCAAAGATTCCTGCATGATCTAGGAGCTTCCAGACTCCAGGTGAGAAAACGGAAGCCCATCAGTACATCCCCACCTCTCCTCCCTCTGGTTCCACAGCGACTCCTACCCACTGCCTCTCCACCCAGGCACAGCTGCGGTAGCCCCTTGGCTTGTCCCAAGCCACAAAGATGTCCCTAGCCTCTCATCCTGACTTGAGTCCGTCCCACTTTTCCTTGATCCATGACCAAAGCCATCTTTCTGCCTCCTTTACCCAAGCCTGTGGATGAAACTCACCCCGGCCAAGAAAGGGATTTCTCTGTTTGCCTACTCAAGACTCCCTGGCATTCTGCCCTGACCAACGGTAATGGCTACCTGGCATTGACAAAAATCCTGACTGATGCCATGTTCAGTCGAGGCAGATAGAGAACTGTGATTGATTAGTGATGTCTGCGCAGGTACCACCTGAGAGAGCAGAACAGTCACACAAGACGCTTGTCACCCCTGAGGCCCAGAGCTCGGCAGCGGCTCCCACACACTCATGTACAGCAGAGTGAACAGGAGCACCTACTTATCTATTGTGGCTACTGATACTATTATTTTATGATTATTCTTAAAGTAACTCCAGAAAAGCTATACCCATCGTGCCCATGGCCACTTATAAAGGCCCCTCTAAATGCCTTAACATTCAAGATCAAGAGAGCTGGCTTCTTGTCCTGGCCCATATTTTTTTTTTTAATTTTTAGTGATCTTATAAACTTATGAACCATTTCTAGAACTTTCTATGTGGCATTTTTACCAAACTTATGTAGGTTTAAGGAGAAAGTGTATGACATGATGTTTTGATAGACATATACATAGGGAATAATTCAATCGAATGAACACTGCCATCTCTCTGCAGAGCTACCTCTTTTCGTGGGATGATGCATCTGCATCTAATCCCTTAGCAACTTTGCAAATACCTGTCCTGCCCCATCCAAGGACAACACCTCCGAAGATCCCCAGTGGATGCTTGAAACCAGGGACAGAACCACATCCTACATGTGCTGTGCTATACGTGCACACTAATGGTGAAGTTTAACTTATAAATTAGACACAGTAGAGATTAATAATAACTAATACTAAACAGACCACACTTGCAATAATCTCATGTAATAAAAGCTACTTCAAACTTATCAACTGTTTATAACTGGGATTTTCCACTTAATAATAATTTGGGGCTATGTGGCCTCTGGTAACTGAAACCACACAAGGCAAAAATAGGGTTACTGGGACTGGGGTGGCAGGGGATAGCCGTCAATAATACAGAATTATCAGGTTCCATCACCAGTGCCACAAAATCATGGTGTATAATGCAGAATTATTAACTGTAGCCAGGAAGCTCTCCATTCAATCCCTAGATTCAGCATCCTCCACATCTGTTATTTTACACCCAGAACCACCAATCTGCTTCTGTGCACTTGGCTTTTGTAGCTTTGACAGGTAAGTGAGCTCATGCAATGCTTCTCTCTCTGTGCCTGGCTTACTCCACTCAGCATAGCATCCCCTGAGTTCTTTAAAGTACAGAATCTCAGCCCCTACCCCAGAGATTCTGACTTCCTCCATCTTGAGCGGGCTGAACCCCTCACTGTAAACGGGGCCCTAGGTGATCCCAATGCCCACTCAAGTCTGTACAGCAAAGATCCGAGAGGATGCTGGCTCTACTCCAGTCTTAGTGGCCCGAGGTTCTTAGTGGCCCAGGAGCCCCCGGATATCTCGGAGATGCTTGCCTTGTCCCTGTACACCTGGCCTTGCAGCTTCAGTGGACAGAGCCTGACTCCCACCTCCAGCACCTGCCTGTCTTGCAGAAGGGCTTCCCAAGACCACAGCGCCCTGCTCCACTCTCACTCCAGGGCTTCCCCGGGGTCAAAGTTCAGCTCCCCAGGCTCTGTCTTGCTTGGCGCCAGCCTTTGCTACCTCCTTCTCTCTCCTATCTCACGTTTCAACCTTCCTCCTCTAAAGTCTGCAGAAGGATTACCTCCCCAGTCCTCTCTGCCCGGCGACTCTTCCTCTGCGTTTGCTGCTGGTGGAAACCCGTGTGAATTGGGAGTTCATTTCAGAAACAGACTTCATGAAAGTGCACAGCTGTGTCAGTGTTCGAAGCAGAAGAGTTAACACTGTCCTTAAATTTCCCTCTCTTAAAAACATGCAGCTCTAAAGCTGAGCGCGGTAGCGCCTGCCTGTAATCCCAGTACTTGGGAGACTGAAACAGGAGGATCACAGGTTGGAGGCCAGCCTCAGCAACTTAGCGAGGGACTCTGTTCCAAAATAAAAATTTAAAAGGCCCAGGGGTGTAGCTCAGAAATGAGTACCCTTGGGTTCAATCACCAGCCAGTCAGTCTGTCTGTCTCTCACACACATCCCTAATTCTCTCTCCCATTCATAGCACAAGTGATTCTGGGTATATGTGGAGCAGTTTTAACGTCTCAAAACACTTACACATTTCGACACCCTTTGGGTCTTGACAGGGAATCTGTTTAACAGAAGAGGCCATCACATTATCCGCTTGAGACCTTTGAGCAAAGCCCAGAGAAATAAGTCCAACCACCCAAGGTGACAGGTCGTGCTGGTCCCCGGTCTCCTCAAGCATCTCTGCCTCTCCGGGATGGCATTGTCTGTTGGGGATTATAGAGTTTGAGAGCTTCAACAGGTTGGAACCACTTATTCTGTGAAACATAAGTTTCTCTCTCTCTCTCTCTCTCTCTCTCTCACACACACACACACACACACACATGAATAAGGGCCATCCTCTGGACCCTGTGATGGTGAAATGTCCCGCTGAGAACAATGGGCCCTGGATAGGATGAAAACACCATCTGCCACACAGCCCGAAGGACAACACAGTGTGACAGCTGCCCGGTGCGGTACGTCACACCCCGGTCCCCAGCCCTGTCTCTGCCCCACAGGCCAACTCAGGAGCTGAAACTGAGCCCTGGCTCTCTCAAGTTTGCCCCAAAGATGATTCTGGGAGTCTTGAAAGCAGGACATTACGGGAACTATCTTAAAAGCAGGAGAGACCCAGCGCCCCACCTGGCTTTGGGGTGCCCAGGGGTCCTGCTGGAGACCAGCAGGACTTACAGCTGGGATGGACTCGAGTTGGACCGTGGTCAGCTAACACTCCCGAGGACAAGCCGGCTCCCCTCACCCCCCAGCGAAAAGACAAAGAAAAGATTGGAGGGGGAAAGCGAAGGGAAGAGGAAATTGAGCTCTCATTGCGAGATGACATTTGGAATAATGTCGCGTTTAAAGCAGGCGCTGCACCGCTCGCAAATTGCCTCTTCCCGGAACGCCTCGCTCTGCTCTTTTCTGTTCCTCGGCTCTAATTGAAAGCCGCGAGCTTCGATGGCTCACGTGGTCCGCCGTTCCCGACGACTCGGGTCGCCTGGCGCCGCTGCTCCTCAGCCTCAGAGCACCTCGGATGCTTCCAGAGCTGCGGGCTGATCGCTTTCTAACTACCACGGAGCGCGAGAATGGCTTCTGCACTCAGGTGCCAGGGCGCCTCCTCTGCCATCACGAGGGTCGTGCCCGGGTCAGGGATGTGCGGGGACCGTGACGGGCAGATGGCGCCCGTGTCACCACCTGGGAAGGAGCAGGAAGCTGTACAGGGGAAACCAGCTCCACGGGGACAGAACGCGGCACCCAGGGGCCCCTGACGGAGAGGCAGAAAACAACGCCCAAGAAGGTGGATGGCGAACAGGAGGCCGGGGCTGTGGCGGAGAAGCCATCCCTCGCTTTCTAGAGAGATTCCGACCAGCTCAGCACCTTTTCCTTCACCCTGGAAGCTTGCATCCACTTGTCCCTCAAGGGAGACAAGTTGTACTCGTTTACTGCACCCAAATGTTATTGTTTTAACCTTATCAGAGGTAAAAAGCATTTTCTTAAAAAAAATCACAAAAAGCAAGTCACAGGAGTGGTGGTGCATGCCGGTAATCCCAGTACTTGGGAGGCTGAGACTAGAGGATCACAGGTTTGAGGCCAGCCTCAGCAACTTAGTGAGACCCTGTTTCAATATTTAAAAAAATAAATAAAATAGGGCTGGGGGTGTAGCTCAGAGATAGAATACCACAACACATGCACGCATGTGCATGCATACACACACACACACACACACACACACACACACACACACACTTACTTATAGCAAGTAATAAAAGCAAATGCAGAATGACGGATAGCAGGTCAGTTAGATGATGCATTCCTTCCAAACACCTTGCAAAGGATGCTATTATGTCCCTTCTACAAAGCAGAAACTTCTAAACAAATGGAAAGAGGTGATCCAAAGCCACAGGAGTCCACAGGTGGCAAAGCGGAGAATGAAGCCCGCACAGCACAGACCCTGATTATGTCTCTGCTTTTGGCCACTTTCAATGGAAGACAGGAGCCTTCTATGTTGCTATGCGTAAAATAACAACCACTTTGGGAAAAGATGAGTAGTTTCTAATCATATTAAGCTGATTAATTGATTGATTGATTGATTGATGGTACTAGGGATTCAACTCAGAGGCCTTCTACCTTTGAGCTACACCCCAGATTGATTTTATTTCTTATTTGGAAACAGGGTCTCACTAGGTTGATGAAAGTCTCACTACTTACTGAGGCTGTCCTCGAACCTGTGATCCTCCTATCTCAGCCTTCCAAGTACTGGGATTACAAGTGTGCGTCACCACACCCAGCTTTACTAACTTTTTTTTTTTTTTTGCGGTACTGGAGATTGAACTCAGGGGCATTCTACCTCCGAGCTATACCCCCAGCCCTATTTTTTATTTTGGAGTGCCTCACTAGGTAGCTGAGGCTGGCCACGAACCCGGATCCTCTAGTCTCAGCCTCCCAAATGCTGGGATTAGAAGCCTTAGCTGTCTTTTATTTTATCTTACTTTATTTATTTTTGCAGTACTGGGGTTTGAACTCAGGGGCATTCTACCTTCCAGCTACACCCCCAGCCCTATTTTTTATTCTTTATTTTGAAACAGGGTCTCACTAAGTTGTGGAGTGCCTCACTAGGTAGCTGAGGCTGGCCTCGAACCCGGATCCTCTGCCTCCTGAATGCTGGGATTAAAAGTGTGCGCCACCACGCCCGGCTTATTAACATTTTTAAACGATAAAATTTGCCAGATATAGAAAGGACCCTGTGACTCCACTCCCAGGCACCTCTCCAAGAGAAAGGAGAACAGGGACCTACAAAAAGACTCCGGAAAGACCGCTCAGCAGCGTCATTCACAATGACCCCAAGCTGGAAACAACCCAAATGCCCATCAATGAGTGATAAAATCGAAGATAAGGAAAGGCATAAACAAAATAGGTTAAAAAAATAAAAAGTTCTATTCGCAGGATGGAATATAACTCAGTCATGAAAAGGGAGATGATGAAATGGGTTACAACACGAATGAACTGACCAGAGCTAAGAGTGAGACACCAGACGCCAGAGACCACGTGTCGCATATTTTCATAGCAAATACAGAAGAACCCATGTATGGGGCAGAGCATGGATGAGCGGCTCTGGCGGTGTTGAACCAGCACCGACCGTCTTTTCCCGGTGGTGAAAAGGCTAAAGCTGGGCTGTGTGATGATTGCACAGTTCTGCAAATTTACTGAAGTCGTTGAATTGTGCACTTAAAATGTGTGAGTTAGCCAGGAGTGGTGGCGCACGCTTGTAATCCCAGTACTTGGGAGGCTGAGACAGGAGAATCATAGGTTCTCAGCCAGCCTCAGCTACTTAGTGAGGTCCTCCTCAACTTACTGAGACCTTGTTTCAAAATAAAGGATAAAAAATAGGGCTGGGGGTGTAGCTAGGAAGTAGAATGCCCCTGGGTTCCATCCCCAGTATTGCAAAAAAAATTTTTTTTAATGGGTGGGTTTTATGATATGTAAATTATACCTTAAGAAAGCTTTTTCAAAAATAACATGTAAAATCTAAAAAAAATCTAAAATTAAAAAAGGAAAGTGACCACGGGGCCAGCAAATGACACCACGCCCACTGGTTGCCAGGTGACAACCAGGGTCCTGTGCATCCCCGCCCGCAGCATGGCCTCCGCCGTGACGTCACTTCCGGTCAGGAGTTTCCAGGCCACCCGGGCGCCACCCCAGGGCAGGGCATGCAGGAGCCACTGAAGGAGGAGTAGCGAGACGTGACTAAGAGGTCGGGTTTGGGGTAAGAAACAGACTTGGATGCAAATCCCCCCTCACTAATACTCTGCCAGAACCCTTACCTAATCATTACTTTTAGGACTTGAAAATAGAATGACTAGTATTAACATCTGTGGCAGGAATTGTATGGCTAACCCAACAGCCATTTCAATTCCCCCTTTCTTTTTTATTTTAATTTTCATTATTTTGTAGCACTGGGTATGAACCCAGGACCATTCTACCTCCAAGCTATACCCCTCAGCCCTAGTTTATTTTTTTTATTTTGAAGCAGAGTCTTGCTAAATTGCTTGAGAACCTTGCTGAGTTGCTGAAGCTGGCTTTGAACCTGCATTCCTCCTGTCTTGGCCTCCCAAATACTGGGATCACAGGCATGCACCACCACACCTGGCTTCAATCACCCTCTCTTTTTGCTGCTTTTCACTGTAGCAGCTGTGAAAAAATTAAATATTTACTTTCCCAGGTTCCCTTGCATCGAGGTATGGTCTTAGCTATAAGTTATTAAGTGGATATGTATCTGTGTGGGGGCTCTGAGAAGTATTTTTGTTCTCCTGTTAAAAAGAACCTGGCAGTTGGCGCCATCTGTGCTTTCTTCTTCCTGACTTGAATGCAGATATAAGGAGCACAGCAGCCATTGTGTGGTCATGAGGAAAACATCACAACAATAATGAGATTCTGGCCTATCATTGCTTAGCCATTGGCCCAACTCCAGGAGCCAAATGGTTCCAGATTTTTTTTGACAGGTGAAAAAAATAATTCCTGTTTAACCTCTCATTTGGCATTTTCTATTACTTTGTAGCTGAATGCATACAAAGTAATGCATTATGATACAGCTAAAAGTATCATAAGCAGAAATAGAGAGCAGAGTTTTGCCTTATTCAGATGTGTACTTTCTCACCACCCCTAAGCTCTCTTGTGGTCGGCCTGGAAGACTGAGGGTGTTTCCAGGCAGGACTGAACTCTAGTCCAGTTCTAACTATCCACCTGGAACTCCTTTTCCTGGTGCAATCGTTGGCAGTGTCCCAGGGCAGCAGCCACGATGGCAGATACATGGGTCTGATTTCAAGAAAGACAAGCTCATTTTCTTTCCTCATCAGTACTCTTATAATACAATGGTAATCCCTATATGATGGTGACAGGTAATGAATACACACTCGCCGTGATCAGCACAGGACCACCACATTCTCATCCGTCCATCCATGCATGATCTTTAGAAGGATTGATAGAAGAGGAAGATCTCACTGCAGAACATTCCAGAAACAAGTAGTGGCCTTCCACTGGCCGCCTTGATCAGTTCCTTCTATTCATTCAGAGTTCCAGGCAGTCACTGGTGGACAAGTGAGTCCTTACCTGACTGCAAGGGGCTCCACTTAGACCCTTTAAAATGGTGATGGACAAGTTCCTGGGACCCAGTGGTAATATTCCATTAGTGATCAAGTGGAGTGGCACCTTAGGGTACTGGGGCATATTCCTACAAGACAGCTGAGATCAAAGAATGGGACCCAGGAAGACGGACTGGGGGAATGTGATAGGCAGCATCTGACCTGCCTCCCTCCAGCCAAGCTCTTCCCAAATTCCTCACTCACAGACATTGCATGTTTTCAAAACTGCTGAGTCTGAGGGCCATTTGTTACACAGCAGTAGCTATCTGATACAGGGAGACTGTCACTGTCGTATTTTAAAGATGAAAAAACATACATATGCACAAATGTTTGGATACTCAAAACCTTTCCTTTCCCCACATTCCAAGGTCTTTGGTTTTATACTGTATAGGGATAGTTTTGTTTCTGTTTGATTTTTTTTTTTTTTTTTTTTTTTTGG
>PVLC010047253.1:0-11160 GCA_004027655.1 Graphiurus murinus
TAATAGCACTTGTTAATTACCATTATTACTCACTGTATTGTTTGCTGTACGAGTTAAGCCTGATAACAAAGGTTTGTCTGAGATTGAATAGTGTTTTTTATAACAACCTGGGCATTGGACAGGCTTGCTCAAATGCAGTACTGGTGTGAATCCCACCAGGTAAGATTACCATCCCTGGATCATGTGCTTCCCTGCTTCCTCCCCTATTATATCTTGTTGTACCATCTGAGGGGTCAGCACAGGCACTGCAGAGTAAAAAAGCCTTCTGGGTCAGGCTCAAGGAAGTCAGAACTATGGACCCACTTCCTGCATAAACTTAGGCCAGGAGAGATACCTTGTCAATCCTCCTTGTCCAATTGCTTCCATTTTGGGCAATTTTGAGCTTCTGTGTTTTATATCTTTCTCCTTCATGAGATCTACAGAGAGACCATACACCCTCTGAAGTGTCTTCTTTGCCTCTTCTCATTGTGTTTACTCTAGTTGCAAGACTTTCATTGCAAGTTCAAATCATACCAGTTATTACAGGAGCAGCTCAAGTTCCACATTTTCTATGATGCCTTTCTTGCTTGCTTCTGATTATTTTAAAAACGCCCATGGTATTTAATCTATACCTATAATGCTCCTATGGGGCTTAACACATTTGTCCTCATACCTCAGTAATTTGTGCATATTTCTTATGTTTCCTATTATATTGTAAATCTGTTAAAAGCAGGATTTTTATCTTATTCATTCTTATATTTCCCTAGCAGTTCTTTTTTTGCAGCAGGCCTCAACGGATGATTCAGTAATACATTAAAATGTTCAAAAATGTACATATATAGGAAAATAGCCTCTGTGATGTATAGATAGATCTTTATATTTGCATATCATTTGGACATATAAAAAGAGGGCTATGCATCATAGACTATTACATAGAAAATGATGAATTAATTAAGCAAAGACAGGCTCAATCATGGCAAAGTGCCAATACCTCCTTTTAGCCGATTTGGAAGACTAGAGACATAGTTTTCACTTGAGGGACTCTCAAAAGTTCATGTTCTGATGGTTTCACAGAAAAACATCACAAAAAAACAGGCATGCAAACTAGTCTTTTAGGAGTCCATGTCTGTTAGTTTGAGCTAACTGGTCACAGTTTGCATAAACGTGGCAATTCAGAGTAAATGGACTCTTAAGTTTCCTCCAAATACTGGCAGATGAGTGAGTTTGAACAAATTGTATGCTGAGGATAATTTGTCATCAAACATAAAGGCATTACAACTAGCTTACATTCTCATCATACCTTCAGTCATTAGTGTTTTAGATGTTATTCAGTCAATAAATGTCTGCATTTATCACTCATCCAATCAATAGCTACACAGTGGTTGAACACAGGGCAATCTGGTGTTTGATGGAATCTCAATCATTGCGCTATTGGTGCAAATGTAAAAAAGAAATAAAGCTTAACAACTCTCAGCAGTTAACTACATAAGAGAGAGAGACTATGTATACAAGTAACCAATAACACAATTAGGTTATTTTTTTCTATAATAAAATTTTATTTATTTATTTTTAATTGGTGCATTATAATCATACATTTTGATGCAGTTCAGGGTGATAAAGGCATACATGTACACAGTATTCACTGAGCCCTCCCCCAGTTTCCACCCCTCTCCCTCTCTCTCCCCACATTCCTGTGCTCAACACGTTGATTAGCTTTGATAAGTTTGTGTCTGTGCATCATGACCCTTGAGGTGTTTCCCTCTTCAAGTCCTCCTCCCCCCTCCCGTCTCCCTCAGTTAGGTCTCCTCCTTCACTCCACTAAGGTTTCTCCTCCTTTGTCTGGAGTCCCTCCTGTGTTCCCGTTTCTCCCTAGCTCCTGCATATGAGGGAGAACATCCAACCCTTCCCTTTTTGTGACTGACTAATCTTATTTAGCATAATATTCTCCAGTTCTATCCATGTCCCTGCAAATGACATAATTTTGTTCTTCTTTATGTCTGAGTTGAATTTTATTGTGTATATATCCCATACTTTTGTAATCCATTCATCTCACCAAGGAGGTAAAAAACCTCTACAATGAAAATTATGAAACATTAAAGAAAGAAATTGAAGAAGTCTTAAAAGGTAAAAGGATTTCCCATGCTCTTGGCTAGGCAGAATAAATACCATCAAAATGGCATCCTTCCAAAAGTGATCTACAGATTCAATGCAATTCCCCTTAAAATACTATGGTTGTTCTTCACAGATATAGAAAAACAGTCCTAAAATTCATTATAAACAACAAGAAATCCAGAATAGCCAAAATAGTTCTCAGCAGTAAGAACCATGCAGGAGGCATCACAATACCTGACTGCAAACGATATTACAGAGCCATAGTAATAAAAACAATTAAGTTCTTGAAGAGAAGTAACACTAAGAGCCTTGACATTTCATAGTGAGATTATTTTCAGGGACAAGAGAAACTGAGCTAGGCCTTGTGTGGTAAAGAGTGCAATCTAAGAGTTAGAGGCCCTCAGTGGAGAATTACCAGATCCAGAGGCATGAGGGCTTGGTGTCAATCATGTGATAATTTGCTGCATCTGGAAAATGGGAAATTTAGAGAGATGTAAACTAACTTAGTCCTGTAGATGGCATCAGAATAAGAATTGAGAATAGTGCCATTCTAACCAGCATGTAGAAGGCATCTGGAGACCTTGGGAAGAGTAACTTCTATTCACTTGTGTAAATCAGTTGCCAGTCATGGTTGAGAAGGTGGGGGGATAAACGTAACAAGTGGAGATGGTGGGGAATCATGACTGAAAGATGAAACTGCATGTTGCTACGAGTCAGGACTCAGGGCAGAATATTTTTATAAACAAGGAAGCATTTTGGAGGTAGCACCTAGCACTTAGAGACTGAAGACAGAGAACAGAGAAATCGGGGATGATTGATGGTACAGGTCTGAAATAAAGGGGAATCAAGACCATCTCTAGAGGATTTTACAATAGAAGGAGTTGAGGAATGGGCAAATGTTCCTTCCTCAGTGTCCGGGTGTCCGGGGTAAGCTCAGAGTAGATGAATTTTTTTTTTTTTTTTTTTTTTTTTTTGCGGGTCTGGGGATCGAACTCAGGGGCATTCTACCTCCAAGCTACACCCCCAGCCCTATTTTTTATTCTTTATTTTGAAACCGAGTCTCACTAAGTTGCGGAGTGCCTCACTAGGTAGCTGAGGCTGGCCTCGAACCCGGATCCTCGGGTCTCAGCCTCCCGAATGCTGGGATTACAAGCGTGCGCCACCATGCCGGGCAGTAGATGAATTTTTAAGGAAAACAAAAATGAAAGAATTCAAATTGAGATGAGCTTGATCTCAGTTCAGTCATAGATGATGTAGAAATTGAGAATCTAAGAGAGTGAAAATGGGTAAAAGAAACATCCTGAAAAACCAAGTAAGCAGGGCAACAGCTGAGGAGAGATGATGTTCACTTGACCTCAATCTATCCAGGATTGTTTCCTGGTTTTGTCCAGTAGCCTTATGGTAAGTTGAAAGGGGGGATTTTATATAGCAGGAGAATTTAACAGAATATTTCCTTTTGATAACAAAACCCAATGCATCGTAGAAAACAGTGTTTAAATTGTAATGCTAATAGACATTTTCTAGCAAGTTCTTCAAGCTCTTATGCTTCGCAGCCAGTCACTTCATGATTTTGGAGCTTAATAGGATCAGGCAAAAGCACCATCATTATCAGATTTTTGAAAAACCAACAGCTCATGTCTCTTAATTAGCTGGTTTCATTTTATGTAAACAAGCTACTCTATTGGGCATCCAACATTAGTGAATATATTCAGGAAACATGACATTTTTTTCTCCCTAGGCTCTCAGATGGTAAAAATAGGACAGATTCATTTGTTCACTTGTACAGTCATTCATTCACTTATCACCTGGGGATTGCTGAGACTCCAGAAATATGATGGAGAAGAGAGAGAGGAGGGGAATGAAAACACACTCCTTGCAATTCCAAGGAGTTTGCAATCTGATGTCTTTCATAATCTTCTTTATATATTTACTGTACGAGCAAATATCAAATAGCATGGGCTTATTAGGATCGATTCTGATTAGTTCAAAAATTTGCTTTGGCAGATGATAAACAGAAGAACATAAGATCATGAATTTAGAAAAGGCAAATCAACATTTGGTCCAGATTTACTCTGAGTCTGAATAAGTCTAAAAGGAACAAACAAACAAGCAAGCATACCACCCTATAAAACAGTCTAGACAGTGACTTGCTATTCCTTCTATAAAACACCATTAAAACCACAAATGTAGTCTGGTCTGGTGGCACATGCCTGCAATCCCAGTACTTAGGAGGCTTAGGCAGGAGGATTGCTAGTTCCAGGCTGGCCTTGTCTACGTAGCAAGACCCTGTCTCAAAATAAAAATAAAAATGGCTGAGGATGTAGTTCCACTGTAGATCACTCCTGAATTCAATTTCCAGTACTGCAGGAAAATAAAATAAAACAAAGCAGAGCAAAACAAAACGAAATAAAATCCACAGATGTACCTGACATACAACTGATCATGATTAACAAGGTGACCAATATTTTACAACCCATTCTTAAACATCCTGTAAAAACTATTCTCATCCTAAAACATGTTATAAAATGGAAACACGTTGTTTACTTTTTTCTACTTTTTGTCTTCTATAATTATATCAGCAAGGTTAAAGGCATAGAGATAGTAGTAAGTAGGATGAACATCTCCCTAAAAGAATTTCTGGGATGACTACATGAAGATTGTAGACAGCATTTGTAAGGCATTTACCTGGGACCTATACCTCCATTCCATGTATTCAATACTCTCTCTCCTTTTTTTTTTTTTTTTGGTACTGAAGATTGAACCCAGAGGCATCCTACCTCCTAGCTACACTCCCAGCTCTCTTGATTTTGAAGCACGTTCTTGCTAAGTTGCTAAGGGTCCTGTTAAATTGCTGAGGCTAACCTCGAACCTGCAATCCCCTAGTCTCATTCTTCCAAGTACTGGGATTACAGATATGCACCGCCATGCACAGCCCATGTAGTGAACTCTTACCAGCTAGTTTACTCTTTTAAAGTCATGGTGATTGGATGCTTAGGAGTTTAGCACAATCCTCACAAACTCTCACTGTTGCTTTATGGAATAATAGGTGAGCAAAAGGAGAGCTAGGAGTCAGTCAATGGTACGTGAGTGGGGAACAAAGTAGAAGTTGGGGACATGGAGCCCGAAATAGAACACATGGTTACGTCGTTTAGGCACTGGATTAGAAGCCGGTTTCATTAGTAGGACAAGTGACTTCAAGTAGCCATTTTCTGAAGCAAAGCTAATGAGAACCTGACAGCTAAGATCCAAATTTAGACACTGATAATGGCTCTTCCTGGCCTCTGGACATGTTAAAATGGCTAAATCTCCATGAGGGAGGGATGGAATGTTCTCCTCCTGGGTAGTTGAGTTTTTAGAAGAAACTGTGCAAAGGAGAAAAGAATATGCCATGCTTTCTTTCTGAAGAGAAGGAAATTGAGGCAAAGCTAAAAATAATCACCTATTATCTAACTCTTAGAGTTATCTGGTGTTTGCTAACTAAAATCTTAGCTGTATGAATAATTAGGACACTTTTATGTAAAGAAGTAGACTTGCACAAATAGTTAAGATATTTTTAACTACAGCGCTCAAAATGATGCGCAGGCGTGAAGGAGAAAAGTGTCTTTGTAATAGTAAAGTAAAAAATTGAAAATTTTCTGACAGGTACCCAGTATATATTACTTCTAAAACATAGTTTGAAGCCAAAATTATCTTAAATTAACAGAAAGAATAAATAATTTCCAAGATCCAGTGAAAACCAACATTCTCTATCTTGTATAACTAATTTAGGAAAAATACGATTTTGTCATTTAGAAATGTTTGTTGGGGGATTTTTAAAACATTTTTTTTCTCCCTTTGTTTTTGATTAAAGATACTTGCTGGATCAACAAAGCAGGCATGGACAAAGGGAGAAAAAAAGAATTGGGTTAAAATGTTTATATTAGCTAAATTAAAAACATGACTTTCGGTTATGGGATACTCTTGGTTTTAAGCATAAATGCACTTTATTTGTTTACTTTTTTATTTATAAATGATGTGTTTATCGCTTGATGTAGCTTGGAAAACCAGTTTTATTCCCTGTTAAACTTTATACAAACATGAAACAGAATATATTGAAGCTTTTTTTATAATCATCAAAACAACAGGCAAGCTGGGCTTGGTGGCACACGGTTGTAATTCCAGCATTCGGGAGGCTGAGACTGGAGGATCCGGGTTCGAGGCCAGCCTCAGCTACCTATCGAGGCACTCCGCAACTTAGTGAGACTTGGTTTCAAAAATAAAGAATAAAAAATAGGGCTGGAGGTGTAGCTCGGAGGTAGAATGCCCCTGAGTTCAATCCCCAGTACCGCAAAAACAAAACAAAACAAACAAACAACAACAACAAAAAAAAAACCAGGCATATAAATATCTCTTTACGTTGAACAGGGACTGCAGGAAGGCAGTCTCAAGACTCCTTCTACTTGACCTGGAATTCTTGTGTAGTATTTCCAGTGTCAAACCATGTCTTTGCTTTTCTTCATCAAGGAGTCTAGAAAATGCACTTAACTGAATATGTGCTAGATTCTCTGTGGTCTACCGTGTGGTCTATTGTTTCTTGTTTGGGCTATGTTCTCAGGGGTCAGAGGAACAACCCCAGGGAAAGACAGAATATGTGCTTAATCATATGTGCTCTGGACATGTTTTCAGGAAAGGTCACTGATGGGGAATGCGTGCATCAATTGGGCAGCTGAGAGGTGGGCAGCCTCTGAGATGCCCCTGCCCTTCCCTGCCCCATGGTATTCTTATCCTTGTGGAATCTCCTCCCCAAGAATGTGCCCGGCTTGTTGACTCATTTCTACTCAATGCAGTATGACAGAAGGGACGCAATGTCACATGCAGGGTTAGGACTTCCCCTTTGGGCTCTTCTTTCTTAGCATTCTCATGACAGGGACTGTGATCAGCTCAGGAGAAGTCAGCGTGGTGTAGAAAAGAAATGAGGCCTCCAGTCCAAAGCTCTCAGGGAATTGAGGGTCGTAGATCAGTAGCCCGTAAGGAACAGAGTCCTCCTGTGGCCCCAAGAGTGAGCTGGGAAGTGACTTCCTGAAAACACAGCTGGCATCTTGCTGCTACCTCTTGAGTAAAATACAGGACATGAGAAATAATCTTATTTTTTTGGAAGGGAATCCAGAAGTATTATTGGAAGTTGAATCCAGAAGCACTCTACCTCGGAGCTATACCCCCAGCCCTATTTTATTTTTATTTTGAAACAGGGTACAAAATTGCTAAGAGACTGCACTAAGTTGCTGAGGCTGGCCTTCAATCTGTGATCCTCCTGTCTTAGCCTCCCAAATACTGGGATTACAAGTGGGCACCACCATGTCCAGCAATGATATAATTTTTAAAGATGTGGTCCAGGAAATGTTTGAGATGTACTTATACGAAGAGATTATTTGCAGTTTATCTGACATTTAAAATTTATCTATCTGATTCGCTAGGAATCAGATACTTTGAGTTGAAGGCACAGCTAAGCCACATTCAGATTTCTGATCCACAGAAATCATGACCCCATCCCTCCCCAGTTGCTGTTTTAAGTTGGGAAGTTTGGGATTAATTTGTTATGGAGCAATAGGTAACTAATACATTACCTAATAATTGGATATGGGTCCATACAACCCTCACAGCTGAGTAAATTAATTGGCATTAATTGTTTTTTATTGGTCTTTCAAGTGCAAAATCAATTATTATTATTTTACTCTAGCCATCTCACTGGGATAGAACAGTCTATTGCTTTAGAGATAAGAGACACATGTGATTAACATTTGCATGCTATTAATTGGAAAACAACAACTTTAGAGAGATTTATGATCACATTAGAGGAAGATTTGGGGGAAAATAGAGGTACTTTAAGAAGTTTAATTTTTTAAAATAATTGACTCTAAGAAAATTCTCTAGTAAACAAAATTAATCAGATGATGTCTAAGGAGGGTTGGCCCCAGCTATTTCAAGCAAAAAACATATATATATATATATTATATATTACATACATATATATTACATACATATATAATACATACATACATATTACATACATATATTACATACACACATATATATTACATATATATATTACAACTTTTGAAACTAAAGGCATATTTTATACATATAATTGCAGCTTGCAATAAAACATTTTAATGTTGGTGGCTTTACACCAACCCATCAAGTGCATAGATTCAGCAGAGACGCAACCTCTTTAGTTCTTCTCTCCCCCTCTGTATCTAACCAGTCACTAAAGACTCCTATACCGTTGTTGGGAACATTTCTCCAGCCCTTCGCTCCTTTTCTCTTCCACGTTTTCCTTCCCTGCAGCCTCGATCGCTCTTCGTTCTGCCTGCTCCCCTCCCGCAGGGTCCAGACTGATCCCCCTCTCAGTCAGTATTCACGAACACACCCAGTGCTCCTCTACAATCTCAGAGTCCATCTTTCTAAAACATTACAGTTGTCACACCACCGCCATGCTCAGAAAGCCTCAGTCACTTTCCATTCACAGGGAAAGGGAAAGAAAATACATGGACCGTATTAACTCCTGATAGGCCTGTTGGTTTTGCTTAGCCAGATTGTCTTATTGGTGATATCAGCATCACCAAAGTCACTCACCGGGGCGCTTGTTGCTCTAGATTTTCCATCAGAGAGGGAGGCTCTGCTGTGTCTGGTGTGTGTGTGTGTGTGTGTGTGTGTGTGTGTGTGTATGTGTGTGTGAAATGAAGTGCATCCTCCTGCACTTGCGTGCTCACTATGTTTAGGAGCAAGGGATGTAAGCTCTTTGAGGATCTATTTAGAAGTACAAATTTGCCAGTATAAAATTGCATAGGAAGCCGGGCGTGGTGGCACACGCTTGTAATCCCAGAATTCGGGAGGCTGAGACCGGAGGATCCGGGTTCACGGCCAGCCTCAGCTACCTAGTGAGGCACTCCGCAACTTAGTGAGACTTGGTTTCAAAATAAAGAATAAAAAATAGGGCTTGAGGGTGTAGCTCGGAGGTAGAATGCCCCTGAGTGCAATCCCCAGTACCGTAAAAAAAAATAAAATAAAATTGCATAGGAAACGAAAACATTGATTAAAATTGAGGGGGAAAATGCAAGCAGGTCACGAGACCTCTGCAGTGCCTGGACCTTTCTCCAGAGACCTCTCTAAGGGCTGTGATCTTAATTGTTTTAGTGTCACAAACTCTGAGATAGCGAAGATAGTGAGCATGCTGATTCCTCTCACCAGCAAAATACGGGGGAAATGCACCCCCAGAAATCTGTAAACAACTGAGAGTGTTCTTAGAGCACTTCACCCCATCTCTGAGGTTCTGGGGGGCTGAGAGATGCTGGGCTCAGCACTTCTGCTTGGGAGTGCCCCCATTCTCTCTCAGAAGGGCTGACCCAGTTTTGTTCTGTGGATCCCAGGTCAAGGGAAGTTATTTTACTAGGAAACTTCTTTGCCATTTTTCTTGATTCTTGTTTCTTTTCCTATTATCATCTTTCTTTCTTCTGGGCCCTGTCACTTGGCACCCCCAAAGACAGTAAATACTTTAGGTGCCCCAACTCAATATTTGCAGTGCTCACTTTTAACCAAATTAGGTGTCTGTCTTCTTGACGTTATGCCCATGTTTCTGGTAGAAAACAAGGATTTTGATTCTTTATGTTGTGGAAATGAATCCTGTTTAGACAGGCAGATAGGTGTGTCAGTGCTTTCTTCTTTCTAGTACAGTGAATGAAAACATACAAAAGTAAGACCATCAGATCCAATTTTTATTTTTGTGTGATGCTCTGACTGATTTATCTGTCAAATGGTAAAAATTTTATGTTAAATCTAACAACTGTCTGGTGAAATACCCCCCTGGTTAATCCTCTACATAAATAAAAAGAGACTTTAAGACTACTGAATATAAGAATATTATTATACTTATTTACAAGGTCATTTTCATTCATTCACTGTTTCCCTTCCAGTTGCCCATGCCCCAGTTTTCGCAGATCCTCATCCATTAATAGAAGTTAGATTTGGAGCTGGGCGTGGTGGCGCACGGAGGCTTGTAATCCCAGTACTTGGGAGGCTGAGACAGAAGGATCACAGGTTTGCAGACAGCACCAGCTACTTAATGAGGTCCTCCACAACTTACTGAGACCATGTTTCAAAAATAAAGTATAAAAAATAGGGCAGGGGATGTAGCTCCAAGGTAGAATGCCCCGAGTTCAATCTCTAGTACCACAAAAAAAAAAAAAAAGTAGAAGTTGGATTTGGTTACAAATACCAAAGATCTAAATAAACAGCATGACCAGAATGGCAGTCTATTCTTCTTTCTCTTCAGTAAAGTGGAAATGGCCGATGAGAACTGGGAAGGCAGCTTTGTGATATGAGAAATCCCAATTCCACTCCATATAAAATGTTTTCCCTATATGTGGCTTCCAAGGCCTTTGTCTTCCAAGATGGCGGCATTAATTCCTGCAATTATGTTCTCCACAGTGACTGTAGGCAGCAAAGCCCAGGAGACACGGGTGCCTCTGTGAAGAACGTTATCCCTGCCTGTCTCCCACTGGGAAAAACTGAGGTCTATATATTCCTACCAGGGGAAGGGAATGACAAGCAACATAATTTTTCAGCTGAAAAAGAATGTGCACAGTTAAGATTTGATGAATTGGCACACATGTTATGTCTGTCAGTGCTATGATTGCTTATTTAACATGTTTGTCTTGTAGTCAATCTTATTATAGAATTTTTTTTAAAGTATGTACATTTGACTGTATAGCTGAAGCAATGATAAATGGAGAGAGATACTCCTGAAGGAAGGGCGTGTGTGTGTGTGTGTGTGTGTGTGTGTGTGTGTGTGTGTGTGTGCTGACAAATTTATAAATATTTTGCAGAAGAAAAAGGTTTGAAGCACAACTTAGTCAATAAATAGTTTAGTAAAATCAAAGAACACATTACTCCCCAGGTCCTACCTAAGAAGAAAGTAGATTTGGCTACAAGTAGACATACGAATAATATTTTAATTTAAATACTGAATTAACCATATTAACTTAATTCTTGGACTGTAGGTATGGTTCAGGTGAACTTGCCTCATATGCATGA
>PVLC010047254.1:0-11155 GCA_004027655.1 Graphiurus murinus
TTTTTTTTTTTTTTTTTTTTTTTTTTTTTTTGCGGTACTGGGGATTGAACTCAGGGGCATTCTACCTCCGAGCTACACCCCCAGCCCTATTTTTTATTCTTTATTTTGAAACCGAGTCTCACTAAGTTGCGGAGTGCCTCACTAGGTAGCTGAGGCTGGCCGCGAACCCGGATTCTCTGGTCTCAGCCTCCGGAATGCTGGGATTACAAGCGTGCGCCACCACGCCCGGCTTATTCTTGATTTTGAAACAGGGTCTCACTAAGTTGCGGAGTGCCTCATTAGGTAGCTGAAGCTGGCCACAAACCGGGATCCTCCAGTCTCAGCCTCCCAAATGCTGGGATTACAAGTGTGCGCCACCATGCCTGGCCATCAGTGATTTTTTTTAAGTTGACTTTCATTACACTTGGTTCTTAGTATCCTCTATTTTTTCCAGTCCTCTTAGTCAAGGTAGCAGCGTGGGGATTTGGGTGGGGGTAGAAATCAGCAAGAATCTCATCAAACTCTTGTTTTCCTGTTAAGCTTTTTGATGGGAACCACCTGTAAAACCTTCTCAGCTCCAATCTGATGACTGCATTTATGCTCAAATTTAATGTGCTAAGTCTCTAAAAGTTGTTGCTCCTTATTTCTTAAGCATAGCTTTACTCAAACACTGTAGCCGGAACTAGCATTTGCCCTCCTTCAGTTCATGAAAATAGATACATTTATCAAAACGGAAGTCTTCAAAACACCTCCCTGCCTTTTTTACAAAGCACTTCCAGTGAAATCAGTGAGTCTATAAACTTTTAAATAAAAGGCTTTTAGATTCACAGAAAGATTAAGTTTTGATACTTGGTCACTTTGCTGTAAGAAAATAGAAGATGGGTGAGTTGCAGCTGGCAAACTCTGAAAGCACAGCTGGGTAGCAGGTGATAAGGGGGAAGGAAAAAAAAAGGCAAGTCCCTGGGCAAATTGTGTAGTCAAGGGTGATCATTATTATAACTGGAAAGTTGTTACATAATTACTTGTTAACTCCTGACAAACATATACATAGCTACAAAATGCCATGGTTACCCTAGCCGCTGAAGCTTGTGCACCTGGTGAAAAGAGTCAAGGTTTCTCCAATTAATTTCATTCAAAGAAATAAGCAATCCTGGGACCTGTTCCCTTCCAAGGTAACTCGCCCGCTTCTACAAATACAAAACAGCCTACCACAATTCAGTCCATTGCCTGGAGGGACAAAAACGCAGGCTTTCTCCTAAATATTGATTTTTTTTAAAGGGGCGTGGAGGATACAGAGGTGCGTTCACGGGACTAATTATCCCCTGAATATAAACGATTTCCTTTCCAAACTGGAAAATTTGAAAAGGGTCCCTCCCCCATCCGTCCCTGCTTGGCTGGCGCAAAACGCAAGACCTCGGTATCGGATGCACTACATTCCAACATTTTTCAAAAAGTTTACGGGGATTTACCAAAGCGGCGAGGAGAAAAATAAACCAGGCAGAAGCGGAGGAAAGCGAGCAGGAGGGTTTCGGCTGGGGGAAAGCCGGCGAAGCGGCTGGCAGCGCAGTGCAAGGCCCGAGAGCCGGGAAGCGACCCGGCACCCGGAAAGCGACCGCCCCAGTGGAGCGCGGGGATGACAGCGCTTGCTCTGGGTCGCCGGGGGTCCCCTAGCCCCCAGCCCGGCCCCCGCCTCGGATCCCCCTCTCTGACCCTTCCCCCGCAGCGCCGGCGATGCCCGCTGGGCCAACTTGGCCCCGGGGCAGCGCTGCAGAGCGCGGCCCGGCAGCTGCGGAGGCCGCCGGCGCCTTACCTCCTTCTGCTTGGGGTCCTGCGGGTAGACGTCAGGCGGCCCGAGCCGGGGGCGCTTCAGCGGTCTCTGCTCATAGCTGAGAAGCCCGAAGGCGGCCATGATCTCTCATGTTAACCGGCGAAATGAATGAGAGTTGGAGCTGGAGCAGCCGCCTCTGAGCACCAGGGAGCAGCACTTTGCAGAGACTCCCGCTCTCCCCCTCCTCGCTCGCTCGCTCGCTCGCTGGCTGTGGCGCTGCAGGCAGGAATAAAAGCAGGTTGGATGCAGCCGCTGCCCGGCACGCAGACGCGCGCTGATGGGGGGCAGCCTCCGTCCGGCACCCGGCTGCGCGCGAGCCACGGGACGCACGGCTCGGGTCGCGGCGGCGGCGCGGCGGGACTGGAGGTCGGTCAGGGTCCTCCGCGACATCTGCCTCCCGCCACCCCCCCACCCTGTCCCCAGGGGGAGGAGCAGCTGATAGGAACGTGTGACTTTTTTCACCAATGGACCCAAACCCACCCCAGCTGGGCGCTAGATGGGGATGGGGGAGGGGCGCGCGGGGGGGAAAAAACTTTTCTTGGCGCCTAGGCGGGTGGCTCGAGCGCTCGGCCCCGGCGAGGGTGACCCTGCTCCCCCGGGTGAGGCTGCGGGGCGGCCCGCCCCCTCCCCTCTCCTCCAGCAGGGACCCTGGCGCCGCCGCCACGCGCCCGGCAGACCCCGCCACCTGGGCGCAGCCCGGCCGGTGCGGAGGGAGGGAGGGAGGCCCGGAGCGGTGGGGGAGGCCGGGATGCTGCTGGTGCCTCTGAGACGCCCGCCGGGCTCGGTGGCGCATCCGCGGCTCGGGTCCCCTCGGCGGCTCCGGGCAGGCGCCCAGGAGCGCTGCTGGCGGTCGCGGTCGCCGCGGCGGCTGGAGGGGGCCGCGCTCACGGTGGCGCGGGGCCGACTTAACCCTTTGCTGCCCCGCGGGCGGCCGGGCGGGGTGGGGGGCGCGGAGGACGGCCGAGAGCGCAGACCGAGGCGCCAGCCCCCGGCCGCAGCGCCGCCCCCTCCCCGCCCCCACCCCAACAGTTTACCTGTTGGTCCCCGGCTAGCGGGCTGGGGCGGCCGGCGGCGGGGACGCTCCAGCGGCCGCAGCCTCCATCGCTCGGGGTAGGGGGCGGGGGGCTGGATTTGTTTTTATTTGTGAGGTCGCCGCCTCGCCCGGGCGAGCCCAGGGGACGCGGCGAAGTTTGCCACTGTCCGGGGGCGGCGAGCGACGCCGGCTCGCCGCCGGCGTTCTCGCCCCCACGGCCCGGGAGCGCGAGCTGGCGAGTTGGCGGCGCGGCGGCCGCACTGAGCATGCCCAGCTCGGGGCCGGACCGCGGAGGAGTTGGCTGCGAGCGCGGCCGGCGCTCCGATCCGCCGCCTCTCCGGGTTTTCGCAGCCGCAGAGCGCGCAGCCCGCGGCCCCGGCCTCGGAGCCGGCGGCGGGGTGAACCTGGCGAGGGAGGACCCCTCCCCTCCAGGCCGCGGGCTGCGCCCTCCGCTTCGACCTCTCTCCCCCGAGGTCGCTGTCACGGTGGCCTGAGCCAGAAACCTCACCTGCGCGCTGCGCGTGGATGGAGGGGAGGCAGGGATCCTCCGGGGGAGACGGTCACCAGCCGCCCGCCCGCCGCGCCTCGCCGGATTCGGGGCGTGGGCACCAAGATGCTGGGCCACCTGCCGCCGAGCCGCGGAGGCGGGCCCGGCCGGTCCAGAGGGACCCTGCGGGAGGCCCGCCGGGGAGGATGTGCCCGCACTTGGCCAAGAATGATGGCTGCCATTTATGAAGCCTTGGCTTCGCATCAGGACCCTGACAGTCGGAATCTCTTAAGAGCCACCTTCTGAGGCATTCCTGTGTCCCCTTTAGAGATGGAGAAATTAAGTCAGCTCTGGGAGGGTCGTTGACTAGTTCAAAGCCACCAGCTAGTCAGGATTCGAACCTCCCACAGCCTGGTCTCAAGTTTCTGACCTATACTCCCCAGTTGGAGTCGGAAGCATCGGGTGCTTAACCTGCACGTGGCCGTATTGTCGCTTTCCCCACAACCTGACAAATGTCTTGGACTTCAGGTTCCCGGCCCTGCGGATAGATGATGCGGGCAGAACCTAACCCAAAGCCTTTGTACATCTCCTGGTACATAGATGCTCAGGAGATGTTGGTGGAATCTGAATGTCAGCTTACCTCTGCTGACTTAAGGTACACAGAGGAAGGATGGAGGAGGTAGTTAAGGTGATAGAAATTTAAAGAGGTTGGCCTGCTGTAGAGATGCATGCTTGTAATCCCAGTACTTGGGAGGCTGAGACAGCAGGATCGCAGGTTCGAACCCAGCCTGGACAATTGAGCAAGGCTCTCAGTAACCTAGCGAGACTATTTCCAAATAAGAAATAAAGTCGGAGCCGGGCGTGGTGGCGCACGCTTGTAATCCCAGCATTCGGGAGGCTGAGACCAGAGGATCCGGGTTCGCAGGCCAGCCTCAGCTTCCTAGTGAGGCACTCCGCAACTTCGTGAGACCCAGTTTCAAAATAAAGAATAAAAAATAGGGCTGGGGGTGTAGCTCGGAGGTAAAATGCCCCTGAGTTCAATCCCCAGTACCGCAAAAAAAAAAAAAAAAGAAAGTCGGGCTGGGGTATAGCTTGGCGGTAGAATGCATCGGGGTCCAATCCCCAGTACCAAAAGTAAAAAAATAAAAAAAAGCACTCGGGGTAAGCCTGGCCTAGTGGCTCAGGCTTGTAATACCAGTACTTGGGAGGCTGAGACAGGAGGATCACAGGTCCAAAGCCAGCAAGACTCTCAGCAACCTAGTAAGACCCTGCTTCCAAATAAGAAATAAAAAATCAAGCTGGGGCTGGGTGTGGTGGTGCACACTTGTAATCTCAGTACTTGGGAAGCTGAGACAAGAGGACTGCAGGTCAGCAGCCAGCCTCAGCTATTTAGGCCCTCCTCAACTCAGTGAGACCCTATTTCAAAATAACAAATAAATAGGTCTGGGTGTGTAGCTCAGAGGTAAAAAGCCCCTGGGTTCAATCCCTAATACCAAAAAAAGAAAAAAAAAAAACTAGTTTTCCTTTCCTGACCCTGATGCATGAGCACCTGGGAACCCAGTCTGAGGCCCACTCAGGCCTTTTGCTCTGGGCTGCCTTACTTAGTGGGAGCGAACGCTTGTAGAGAACAGTTGCCTCCCAGCAGGAGCATTTCCCTCCTACTAATACCTTGGGTGTAACTTCATGGCAGAACTTGCCCTAGCGACATAGGATCTTATCAAATCTGACAACGACTTTGGTCAAATGAGGACAGAGACCCGTAGAATAGTGGAAGGGGATTGGGAGAGGGAAGGGGCTGGGGACGGAGAAAGAGAGCAGTGCAAATAAGGCTACCTCCATGCAGGAAGGATTCACCACCAGTGTCACTAACATGTGAGGAGGGAGGAAGGGGGAGCAGGGGAAGGTAAATACATCGAGTGACCTGTGCATGTTTGTGTCACTTTGGATCTTACTATGATGTAATATATATTATGCTATTTTACATATATATGTAATATATATGTGTATATATATCCATCCTGTGGCTATTTCAGTTCCTGTAACACTTAATTTTATTCTTTTCTTTTAATGCCCCATCATTTATTTGCATGCATTTTATTTTTAATGTGTGTGTGGTACTGGAAATTGAACCCAGAGGCATTCTACCTTCAAGCTACATACCCAGCCCAATTTTATTTCTCATTTGGAAACAGAGTCTCACTAGGTTGATGAGTTTCACTACTTGCTTAGGCTATCCTTGAACCCGTGATCCTCCTATCTCAGCCTCCCAGGTACAGGGATTACAGGCGTGCACCACCACACCCAGCTATTTGCATGCATTTTTTTTTTTTTTTTTTTTTTTTTGTGGTACTGGGAATTGAACTCAGGGGCATTCTACCTTTTAGCTATACCCCCAGCCCTATTTTTTATTCTTTATTTTGAAACAGGGTCTCACTAAGTTGCGGAGTGCCTCACTAGGTAGCTGAGGCACCCGGATCCTCCGGTCTCAGCCTCCGGAATGCTGGGATTACAAACGTGCGCCACCAGGCCCGGCTCAATTTGCATGCATTTTAATGTCACAAAAGGATAGTTTTATTCTCCCATTTCTTTTTTTTTTTTTTTTTTTTTTTTTTTTTGTGGTACTGGGGATTGAACTCAGGGGCATTCTACCTCCGAGCTATACCCCCAGCCCTATTTTTTATTCTTTATTTTGAAACCGAGTCTCACTAAGTTGTGGAGTGCCTCACTAGGTAGCTGAGGCTGGCCACAAACCCGGATCCTCTGGTCTCAGCCTCCCGAATGCTGGGATTACAAGCCTGCTCCACCACGCCCAGCTTATTCTCCCATTTCTAACTCAACTACTATTGCTTTTCTTCCATTTCAATAGTCTTTATTTGGGTGTTTTTCTTTTCTTTTGGGACTGGGGATTAAACCTAGAAACACTCTATCTCCAAGCCATACCTCAGCCTCTCTTATGTTTTGTTTTGAAATGGAGTCTCCCTAAATTGCTGGTCTTGAACTTGGAATCCTCCAGTCTCAGCCTCCCAATTACTAGGATTACAGGTGTGAGCCACCACACCCGACTTCCAGCAGTCTTTAAACTGACTAGGCCAGCTTAACACAGTAGAGTCAACCTGTAAGCCACTGTGTTCTGTGTTGTGCTTTATTTTTTGTGGTACTGGGGATGGAACCCAGGGGCATTCTACCTCTGAGCTACGCCCCCAGCCCTATATTTTATTCTTTATTTTGAAACAGGGTCTCACTAAATTGCAGAGTGCCTCACTAAGTAGCTGAGGCTGGCCTTGAACCTGGATCCTCCAGTCTCAACCTCCCAAATGCTGGGATTACAAGCCTGCACCACCACGCCTGGCTTTGTGCTGTGCTTTAACTTCACATGTAAGTGCTGGCTAATGAGCCGGGCATGTTGGCGCACGCTTGTAATCCCAGTTTTTGGGAGGCTGAGACCGGAGGACCCGGGTTGGCTGCCAGCCTCAGCTACCTAGTGAGGCCCTCCGCAACTTAGTGAAACCCTGTTTCAAAATAAAAAATAAAAAAAATAGGGCTGGGAGTATAGCTCGGAGGTAGAAAGCCCCTGGGTTCCATCCCCAGTACCGCAAAAAAAAAAAAAAAAAAAAAAAAAAAAGTGCTGGCTAATGTGGCAGATAGCACAAATTCTTGTTGAATAATGTGAGTCCCATTTGATACTACTCCAAAGGTTATCTTATCTTTGCCTGGCTAATGACCCCCTGAGCCGGGAAACAGTTGGAATCACTCTGAGAAGACCAGACCCTTCCCAGACAGGTCTCAGCCTAGCAAAGGCAAAGAGTTCAGGGTCATGTGGTAGTTTTATTTGTTTATTTATTTATTTTTTTTTTTGCGGTACTGGGGATTGAACTCAGAGGCATTCTACCTCTGAGCTACGCCCCCAGTCCTATTTTTTATTTTATTTTGAAACAGGGTCTCACTAAGTTGCGGAGGGCCTCCCTAAGTAGCTGAAGCTGGCTGTGAACCAGGATCCTCCGGTCTCAGCTTCCCAAATGCTGGGATTACAAGCATGCACCACCATGCCCGGCTCCATGTGGTAGTTTTATATAGCTGTCAAAAACAAGAATGTGATCCGGGCATGGTGGCACACGCTTGTAATCCCAGCATTTGGGAGGTTGAGACCAGAGCATCCGGGTTCTCGGCCAGCCTCAGCTACCTAGTGAGGCACTCCGCAACTTAGTGAGACCCTGTTTCAAAATAAAGAATAAAAAAAAAAAAAAATAGGGCTGGAGCTGTAGCTCGGAGGTAGAATGCCCCTGAGTTCAATCCCCAGTACTGCAAAAAAAAAAAAAAAAAATGGCTAGAGAAAAGTAAATTATAAAATACTATAGTCACATACTCCAATTATGAAACTGACTCTCCATGTAGCTTTGGTAGGTTGACAAGAGTTTAAAAGCTAGCTGTGCGTGGTGGCTCACGCTTGTAATCCCAGTACTTGGGGGGCTGAGACCAGAGGCTCCGGGTTCGAGGCCAGCCTCAGCTACTTAGTAAGGCCCTCTGCAACTTAGTGAGACCCTGTTTCAAAATAAAGAATAAAAAAATAGGGCTGGGGATGTAGCTCAGAGGTGGAAGGTCCCTGGGTTCAATCCCCAGTATCGCAAAAAAAAAAAAAAAAAGTTTAAAAGTTTACCCATTTCTTTTTCTTTTTAGCACCAGGAGTACCCCCTAACTCCTTATGTTCCCCCTAAAAGCCTTGGTTTTCAGCATTCTGCGATGACTGCCTCATACTTGGTGCCAGTTTTGTGCTTTTAGGCACAGTCTCTTTGGGATAGCTCATGGTTGGCTTCCTCTCCCTACATTTGGTCTGCAGGAAATACACAGATATCAGTGCTTGCACATACTCTATGCAGTTATTTCCTAACCAGCCTTTTCTCCTTGCTAACCACGCACACATTCTGCAAAGCACACTTCACCTTGCAGGTTCTCCAGTCTGGCTCAGAGACAAGTACTTCAGGTTCACACACACTGCAGAGGGCAAATGTCAAATGCCTAGTTCGGCTGGATGTGGTGGTGCACACCTGTAATCCTAGCATTCGGGAAGCTGAGACTGGAGCCAGCCTCAGCAGCTTAGTGAGACCCTGTTTCCAAATAAAAAAATAAAATAGGTCTGAGGGTGTAGCCCAGAGGTAGGAGGCCCCTGGGTTTCATCCCCAGTACAGAGAGAGAGAGAATATCTAAGAGCAGAGCAGGGTGTGGTCCCATTATTCCTGTTTTAGAGATGAGCAGGTGGGCCTCCAGAGGGAAGCTGCTGGCCCAAGACCACTGAGTTAGCCAGCAGCAAAGCCAGACTCAAACCTAGAACACTGACTCCTAAACCTGTGCTCGCTGTTGTTGGCAATGTACTACGCATATTAATTATCATCTACAGAAAACATATAAAAGTAAGCATCAAAAGACAGCCCTGGGGAGCCAGGTGTGGTGGCGCATGCTTGTAATCTCAGTACTTGGGAGGCTGAAACTGGAGGATCCGGGTTCACAGCCAGCCTCAGCCACTTAGTGAGGCACTCCAAAACTCAGTGAGACCCTGTTTCAAAATAAAGAATAAAAAATAGGGCTGGCGATGTAGCTCAGAGGTAGAATGCCCCTGGCTTCGATCCCCAGTACCACAAAAAAGAAAAAAAAAAAAGACATCCCTGGGATGAAAGAAACAAAATCCTGACAGCTCCCTCTGCCATAGCAGCACGCTTCCAGTCAAGTGGAAAGAAACAATTTTCAGTGTAGTAGCTGTAGGTGAAGTAATTAAAATTGCTGGGGTTTCTCCTGGGATCGATGCTTGTCCAGGTATATATATTACTGTGTTTTGTTAACAGATTGTCTACAGGCAGTCATGTTTAAGTTTTTCTTGTATCCCTATTACATTTAAATATATTTGTCTTATGCGTACTTCTAAATCAAATAAAGAAAATTCCAGCTGGATGTGGTGGTGCCCACCTGTAATTCCAGTACTTGGGAGACTGAGACAGGAGGACTGCAGGTTCGAGGCCAGCCTCAGCAACTTAGCAAAACTCTATTTCAAAATAAAATAGGGCTGGGAGTATGGCTCAGAGGCAGAAGGCACCAGAGTTTAGACCCTAGTACCAAAATAAACAAATGGAAGGAAGGAAAGAAGGAAATTCTCCCTTTCCTTTAAACTTTAAAAAGAAAAGGAAAAATGAAAATGACTGGGAAGATGGGAAATAATTTTTTAATATTTCACCCAAATTGAGTTTTTAATAGGCTTTATGTTTATAGAGATGAAAGAATATAGGCATTAAGACTCTCAAACAAGCCGGGCGTGGTGGTGCACGCTTGTAATCCCAGCATTCGGGAGACTGAGACCGGAGGATCCGGGTTCGAGGCCAGCCTCAGCTACCTAGTGAGGCACTCCGCAACTTAATGAGATTCGGTTTCAAAATAAAGAAGAAAAAATAGGCCTGGGAGTGTAGCTCGGAGGTAGAATGCCCCTGAGTTCAATCCCCATTACTGCAAAAAAAAAAAAAAAAAAAGACTCTCAAACAAAGTGGGGCATGGTGGTACACACCTATAATCCCAGTACAGGAGGATTCCAGGTTCAAGGACAACCACAGCAACTTATTGAGACCCTGTTTGGAAATTTAAAACATAGCCAGGCAATCCCAATACTTGGGAAGCTGAGACAGGAGAATCAATCGCAGGTTCGCGAGGAGCCTCAGCTACTTAGTGAGACCCTGTTTCAAAATAAAGAATAAAAAAAAAAAATAGGTCTGGGGGTGTAGCTCAGAGGTAGAATATCCCTGGGTTCAATCCTCAGCACCACAAAACAAATAGCCAGGTGGGGTGGCACACATCTGTAATCCTAGTACTTGGTAGACTGAGATAGGAAGATCACAGATTCAAGATCAGCCTCAGCAACTTAGTGAGACATTCTTTCAATAGAAAAAATAAAAAGGGCCAGGCATGGTGGCATACACTTGTAATCTCAGTACTTGGGAGGCTGAGACTAGAGGATCCAGGTTTGCAGCAAGCCTCAGCTACTTAGTGAGGCCCTGTTTCAAAGTAAAGAATAAAAAATAGAACTGGGGAGTGGGGCTCGGAGGTAGAATACCCCTGGGTTCAAACCTCAGAACCACAAATTTTTTTTTTTTTTAAATAATAAAAAGGGAGCCAGGTGTGGTGGCGCATGCTTGTAATCCCAGCATTCGAGAGGCTGAGACCAGAGGATCCGGGTTCGCGGCCAGCCTCAGCTACCTAGTGAGGCACTCCGCAACTTAGTGAGACCCGGTTTCAAAATAAAGTAAAAAATAGGGCTGGGGGTATAGCTCAGAGGTAGAATGCCCCTGAGTTCAATTCCCAGTACTGCAAAAATAAATAAATAAATAAATAAATAAATAAATAAATAAATAGGGCTGAGGGTATAGCCTGGAGGTAGAACACCCCTGGGTTCAGTCCCTGGTACCAGAAAGTAAATAAGTAAATAATAAATTTTAAAAATAAAATGAAATAGGGCTGGGGTGTAGATCGGAGGTTATGAATGCCTCTAGGTTCAATCCCCAGTACAAAAAACAACAAAACAAAACAAAAAAACTATCAAGCAGCAGTGACCAGTAGAATTATATTGCTAGCCAAATATGTACTTGTACAGTTTTCTTTTTTTTTTTTTTTTTTTGCGGTACTGGGGATTGAACTCAGGGGCATTCTACCTCCGAGCTACACCCCCAGCCCTATTTTTTATTCTTTATTTTGAAACCAAGTCTCACTAAGTTGCGGAGTGCCTCACTAGGTAGCTGAGGCTGGCCGCGAACCCGGATCCTCCGGTCTCAGCCTCCCGAATGCTGGGATTACAAGC
>PVLC010047255.1:0-11155 GCA_004027655.1 Graphiurus murinus
CACGCTTGTAATCCCAGCATTCGGGAGGCTGAGACCGGAGGATCTGGGTTCGAGGCCAGCCTCAGCTACCTAGTGAGGCACTCCGCAACTTAGTGAGACTCGGTTTCAAAATAAAGAATAAAAAATAGGGCTGGGGGTATAGCTCGGAGATATAATGCCCCTGAGTTCAATCCCCAGTACTGCAAAAAAAAAAAAAAAAAGAAACAGGGTATCCCTTTTTAGTAAGTGTATTACTCATATAGATGTATGTCTGTGCCTTGTACTTATATGTTTATAGGTGCATTGTACCTTTCTGTAATAGAAATTTATACTTCTCAAGGATACACTTAACAAAATCTCAAAACAGCAGCCAAAGCACCCTGTTTGGACTGGTAATGTTTTGTTCTGATTAGTTAGCATAACTAACATGGTTGCTAGTTAGAATTTCTGTTTGGTTTCTGTGCCTTCTTCTCCTGGCTCTACACAGATAGAATAGGTTCTGAGTTAAATTTTATTAATTTAAAAATGTTTTGCTATTTTAATTTTTTGTTAGAATCACTCTTTTCCATCAAGTGAGGAGGATTCATTCAGTTTGAATTTTGACTAGTACTAGAAGCACATAAAGATAGAGAAATGTAGCTGGGCGTGGTGGCGCACGCTTGTAATCCCAGTACCTGGGAGGCAGAGACAGGAGGATCACAGGCTCAAGGTCAGCCTCAGCTACTTAGTGAGGCCCTCCGCAACTTAGTGAGACCCTGTTTCAAAATAAAGAATAAAAAATAGGACTGGGGGTGTAGCTTACAAGTAGAATGCCCCTGGGTTCAATCCCCAGTACTGCAAAAAAAGAAAAAAAAATAGGGAGAAATAGAAGAACTATAGTTTATAGGTTTTCACATAAAGATGTTAACACTGAATATTTTTAGCATAATTAGAGTGAGGAGTGTGTGTGTGTGTGTGCGTGTCACTGGGGATTGAATTCAGGGGCATCCTACCTATGAGCTACATCCCCAACCCTATTTTATTCTTTTATTTTGAAACAGGGTCTCTTAAGTTGGTTAGGGCCTCACAAGTAGCTGAGGCTGGCCACGAACCTGCGATCCTCCTGTCTCAGCCTCCCGAGTACTGGAATTACAAGTATGTATCACTTAGTCCAGCTAGAGTTGTTTTGTGTATACTAATGATTTTTTTTTGCGGTACTGGGGATTGAACTCAGGGGCATTCTATCTCCAAGCTACACCCCCAGTCCTATTTTTTACTCTTTATTTTGAAACAGGGTCTCACTAAGTTGTGGAGGGCCTCACTAAGTAGTTGAGGCTAGCCGAGAACCCGGATCCTCCTGTCTCAGCCACCCAAGTACTGGGAGTACAAGCATGTGCCACCATGCCCAGCTACTAATGATGTTTTTAAAACATTTAATTAGTGAATTTGTTATAGAAATATTTTATTGAGCTTGATTTGTAATCTCTTATTAGTGGTCAAGTGGGTTCTCGGAGTCCTTCTATGATTAGTAATGATTCTGAAACCTTAGAAGAGTGTATGGTATGCTCAGATATGAAGAGAGACACTCTTTTTGGCCCATGTGGACATATTGCAACCTGTTCTTTGTGTTCTCCACGAGTCAAGAAATGCCTCATCTGTAAAGAACAAGTTCAATCCAGGACAAAGGTAATAAATTTTTAATGTAGCATTTTTGTCATTTTATGAAGTTCTTTGATAATATAGTGACTGATATGTAAGACTATATGATGCCATTTGTTCAATTTTGTTTTTCTAAATAAGATTGTAAAATATAGGAATATATAATTTATATATTAATTACAATATCAATTTAGAATTTCTGAATTTACTGCTTGTTTACAGTTTTGTCTTAATAGATTTTTTTGCCAAGTTCATTATTATTTGAATTTAACCATATATTGTCTTTTGTTTTTTGTTTTTTTTTTATTGGTGCATTGTAATCATACATCTTTGTTAGGTACAAGCTGGTAAAGGCATACATGCACACATTTCTCATTTAACCCTTCCCCAATTCCCGCCCTACTCCCTCCTTCTCAGGTTCAGTTTAGTGATTGACTTTGTGAAAGTACATCATGTGCATTAGGGTGTCACCCCCCCTCCCCCACCACCACCTTCAGTTAAGTCACCTCCTTTGCTCATCTAAGTTTTGTTTTATTGTGTTACTGGGGATTGAACCTAGGGGCATCCTACCTCTGAGCCCAACTGTATTTTATTTTTTATTTGGAAACAGGGTCTCGCTAAGTTTCTGAGGCTGGCTGCGAACCTTCAATCTTCCTGTCTCACCCTCTCAAGTACTGGGATTAGAAGAGTGTGCCGCCATGCTCAGATTATATATATATATATATATATTCTGTTTTTACTCTCAGAAAAAAATTTAGCTCTTTCCTTCTTTATATCTAAAGTATAGTACTTAAACTTATAAGTTATCTAATGTTTTTCTTCCAAGGCCCTCTATAACCTAGATATATTCAGTTCTACTTTAGAGTAAAAAAGTACAAAAACTTAACATGCTCACCCAACAGATTTGCTGAGTTGATTTCAGAGCCTTTGACTATAAAGAAATAGTGACCCCAAGTGGTTAAAGTACAACCAACATTTTCATTGAAGAAAAATTACACAACTAGTATTTGTAGGGAGAATAAATAAACTCGGATTCTTTAATAGAGAGTTACAAATAAATTAAAAATTAATGAGCCATTTCTGTCAAAATAGCAAAAAGTAGTTTAAAAAATGCTAACAAGTTAGGTGTGGTGGTGTGTGCTTGTAACCCAGTATTTGGGAAGCTGCTGCAGGAGGATCACAGGTTCACTGCAGCCAATCTTAGCAAGTTAGTGAGGCCCTCCACAATTTGGTGAGACCCTGTTTCAAAATAAAAACTAAAATAGTGCTGAGGGTGTAGTTCAGAGATAGAATGCCCGTGGACTCAATCCTCAGTACCACAAGGGGGAAAAAAATAAATAACAAGGAGACTAGAAAATGGTCATTTTGTAAACACTGCTGGAGGCTGGTGGACTATGTATCCTGACTATGTATAACATCCTAACCATAAAAACATACTTTTGTTTTTGTTTTTGTTTTTTACTAGGGATTGAATCTAAGGGCATTCTACCTCCAAGCTACATCTCCAGCCCTTTTGTTTTTTATTTGGAAACAGGGTCTTGCTAAGTTGCTGAGTCTGGCCTCAAACCTTCCATCTTCCTGTCTCAGCCTCCCAAGTACTGAGATTACAGGTGTGTGCCACCACACTTGGCTATAACAACATGTTGATTTAGTAATTCCATTCCTGAAATATAACCTGAGGAAATAATCCAGAAGGGGAAAAGTTATGGTTACAAAGATTTTTCTTTTTAATAGGAGAATGGGAAAGTAAATGGTTGTTAGATCAATCTGCTATGGTGTTTTTTTGTTTTTTTTTTTTGCGGTACTGGGGATTGAACTCAGAGGCATTCTACCTCCGAGCTATACCCCCAGTCCTATTTTTTATTCTTTATTTTGAAACCAAGTCTCACTAAGTTGCGGAGTGCCTCACTAGGTAGCTGAGGCTGGCTGCGAACCCGGATCCTCTGCTCTCAGCCTCCCAAATGCTGGGATTACAAGCGTGTGCCACCACGTCCGGCTTGTTTTTTGTTGTTGTTGTTGTTTTTGGCAGTACTGGGGATTGAACCCCGTGAGCATTCTACTTCCAAGCTATACCCCCAGCCACAGGGTCTCACTAAGTTAAGAAGGGCCTCCCTAAGTAGCTGAGGCTGGCCGCAAACCTATGATCCTCCTGACTCAGCCTTCCAAGTACTGGGATTACAAGAATGCACCACCACGCCCAATAATATGCTATGTTTTTTAAACTCTTTGAAATCAATGTTAGGTAATTTGTTAATGTTGGAGATAGACTTTTAATCCAGGATTATTATTATTATTATTTTGGTACTGGGGATTGAACGCAGGGGCAGTCTATCTCCAAGCTATACCCCCAGCCCTATTTTTTTATTTTGAAACAGGGTCTCACAAAGTTGTGGAGGGCCTCACTAAGTAGCTGGCCACAAACCTGTGATCCTCCTGTCTCAGCCTCCCAAGTACTGGGATTATAAATGTACACCACCACACCTGGCAGGGTCTCGGTAAGTTGCTGTAGTTCTTCACTGGCCTTGATCCTCCTGTCTTAGCCTCCCAAGAACTAGGATTACAGGCATGCACCACCATGCTGAGCCCCAGGAATATTTTACTGTATTCTCGTGTGTGTGTGTGTGTGTGTGTGTGTGTGTGTGTGTATTATATGTAACTGGGGATTGAACCCAGAGACATTCTACCTCTGAGCTGTCCCCCCAGCCTTTTTTTATAGGGTCTTGCTAGGTTGCTGAGAGTCTGGCTAAGTTTCTGAGGTCTTGAATTTACGATCCTCCTGTCTCAGCCTCTCACGTACTGGGATTACAGGCATGCACCACCATGCCAGGCTGTTTTACTGTATTCTGTTGTTATTCCAACCATGTAAATTCTGCGTATGTACTGAGGGGTAAGTTGGGAAAATCCAGAGAGAATATGTAATATTTGGTTGTTTAGGTGATGTGATAGGTGAGTGGTGGTCATTTTTTTTTAAGATAGCAGTATTAAATGACACAAGAGATGACTAAATGTGACTGTGTCAGAAAAGAATCGGTAGAGCCGGGCGTGGTGGCGCACACTTGTAATCCCAGCATTCGGGAGGCTGAGACCGGAGGATCCAGGTTCACGGCCAGCCTCAACTACCTAGTGAGGCACTCCGCAACTTAGTGAGACCCGGTTTCAAAATAAAGAATTAAAAATAGGGCTGGGGGTATAGCTCGGAGGTAGAGTGCCCCTGAGTTCAATCCCCAGTACTGCCAAAAAAAGAAAAAAGAAAAGAATCGGTAGAAGACAAACATAAAGCCAAGCACAGTGGGGTGGGGTGAGGGTAAAAAGGAAGCCAGGGCCAAGACTGTTCATAATTATGTAGTAAAACTTAGTGGAGAGAAAAAAGACGGTGAATTTGAGGGAAATTGTGAATAGTTTGGGGAAGATTCGCAGCTTGTCTAGCTAGATTTTTATTAATGTTAGAAATCTCTCTTCTCGCCGGGCATGGTGGTGCACACTTGTAATCCCAGCATTCGGGAGGCTGAGACCGGAGGATCCGGGTTTGAGGCCAGCCTCAGCTACCTAGTGAGGCACTCCACAACCTAGGGAGACCTGGTTTCAAAATAAAGAATAAAAAATAGGGCTGGGGGTGTAGCTCGGAGGTAGAATGCCTCTGAGTTCAATCCCCAGTACCACACACACACACAAAAAAGAAATCTCTCTTCTCTCTGTCATTATTTTTATACTTCTTTTTTTATTCATTGTCCTATTCTTAAAAAAAAAAAAAAAAAAAAAAAATTGAAGTCCAGCTCTGTCGCTCAGAGGAAATAGAATTTTTCTGTACAGGTTTTTAGGACAGGGAGGGAGACAAATGCAGAAACAGAGCCAGGGTCTGTAAAGGTGTGAAAACTGAGCCACCACCTGGGTGGGCTTGGTGGCGCACATCTGTCATCCCAGCCACTTGGGAGGTGGAGACAGGAGGATCGCAAGTTCAAAGCCAGCCTCAGCTAGAGGCTTTCAGCAATTTAGCAAGACCTTGTTTCCAAGTAAAAAATAAAAAGGGCTGATGATGTAGCTGGGAGGTAGAACACCCTTGGATTCAATCCCTAGTACCACAAAAAGGAATGAATGAATAAATTAATTAATGAGCCACCAAGAAAGTGAGGACAGGGGGGAAGTGTGTGTTGTGTTCTCTGTAGAAATACATTTGGATATGAAAGAAGCTGTTAGTTGGGCTTGATGGCACACGCCTGTAATCCTCACACTTGGAAGGCTGAGACCAGAGAGTAGCAAGCTTCAAGAGAGTCTCAGAAATGTAGCAAGACTCTCAGCAACCTAGCAAGACCCTGTTTCAAAAACAAAAAATAAAAAAGGGCTAGGGGTGTAGCTTGGAGGTAAAATGTCCCAGGTTCAATCCCCATCATTACAAAAAAATAGAAAGAGAGAAGCTGTTAGTTACTAGTTGTATCTGTAGTTTTTCACTGTGTTTTTGCCTTTTCACTGCAGATTGAAGAATGTGTGGTATGCTCTGACAAGAAAGCAGCTGTTCTTTTTCAGCCTTGTGGACACATGTGTGCTTGTGAAAGTAAGTAGTCCACACAAAACTTCCTCAGTTACTATTATAAAGATAGAGAATGAAGCAAAAATCATGTCTTTGAAGGTTTTTTATTGCTTGTTTTGTTTTTTTAGATAACCCACAGACAAAATAGATAACGGGCCTCTAACACCTTCCATTCCTTTCTCTACCAAAATGTCAGCTGTCCCTCCATGCTTCTGAGCACTAGAAAGGATGGTCATGCACAATTGAAACTTGTTTTCAAAAACTAATACTGAAACAGATCCGTCTTTCACATATAGAATTAGTACATCTTCATTGGTCTTCACTTTAGTATTGCCTCTCCTGTATACTTTCTCCAGTCCTGAAGAACTTACAGCAGCCATTTGGGGCTCTAGTTTCTGGCCTCTCCCATTAACCATTATATCAAGAGAACTCAAAACTCTTTTATTTGTGAAGACAAAATTGAAGTTTGAGCGATGTTTTGAAATTTCTTTTAGACATATTCTCTTGAAGACCTTGCTTTTTTTTAATCCTTCTTTTTAGGTTCTTAGATTATTTAATATTCTCTTCTTCCCTTTGCTTCTTTTTATTTTATCAATGAAAGTTTATTTTTTTTTTTTAGTTTAACAATTATTCCTTATTTAAATGGGCCCAAGGTAAGCATGATATTTCATATTATAGTTCAATCAACAATATGCTCTCTGACTAGAATAATACACAAATTGTATGATAGTTTAGTCTCATTGGCAGAGATTTTCTTTAAACTAGGTTTTTGTTTATTTTAAACATTCCGATAGGTCACTGGTCAAGAAAAGAAAGGGTCAAAGAGCCAGGCGTGGTGGCGTCGAGGTTGTCTCTCTTCATTGATCTCAAGATCTATTGTGTTACTTATTTACATTTTTTTCACTATTTAACTGTATTACAAAATGTTACCATTTTATAGTGAGCTCTGTGCTCTAGAGGCTGCTGTCTGATAATACTCATTCTTAGGTTGATGACATTCAGCCAAGTAGGATTGTATATTAGTAGAACTTGTTCAATGTCTATTTCCATGTGAACTTTAAGTAGTAGAAATTAGCAAGAGGCCCCACTTTCCCTGGCCTTCTCACGTGTGTAATGTGTGCTGCTGCCTTCAGACTGTGCAAGCCTCATGAAGAAGTGTGTGCAGTGCCGTGCCGTGGTGGAACGGAGGGTGCCTTTCATCATGTGCTGCGGGGGGAAAGGTTCTGAGGACGCTGCCGACGACATCTGTGAGTGCATTTCCTCAGCATGGCTGTCTGTCCTCATTTTCAATACACAGTTGTCTTGTAAAATACAAGACATGTGAGTTGGATCCACAGAGTGGTTTTCTAGTACATTTGTTATAAGAAACCTCAAATTACATCTTCCCAGTTTATGGTGTGATTATAGAACTTTAAACATTAGTCTTTTGAAGATCCTTCATGTGTACTATAAATAATAATTGTGTTCTTGCTTATAGTTTTTGTTCTTGGGGGTGGAGAGGTAGTCAGTGATAGAGTACTTGCCTTGCATGTTTGAGGCCCTGTTTGATCTCCAGTACTTCCCCCTGCCCCCAAATCTCCATTTTTAAAGATTAAATTTAGTGTGTCTTATTTTTTTGTGGTGCTGGGGGTAGAACCCAGGCCTTGTGCATGCTAGGTAAACACTCCGCCACTGGTCCTCTACCCTTAACCTCTTCAGTAATAGAACTGTTTACAAATGTTTGTTTGGTTGGTTGGTTGGTTGGTTGGTGGTACTGGGGATTGTACCCAGGGGCATTGTACCTCCGTGCTACACCTCCAGCCCTATTTTATTTTTTTATTTTTATTTTTTTGCGGTACTGGGGATCGAACTCAGGGGCATTCTACCTCCGAGCTATACCCCCAGCCCTATTTTTTATTCTTTATTTTGAAACCGAGTCTCACTAAGTTGCGGAGTGCCTCACTAGGTAGCTGAGGCTGGCTGCGAACCCGGATCCTCCGGTCTCAGCCTCCCGAATGCTGGGATTACAAGCGTGCACCACCACGCCCGGCCCTATTTTATTTTTTATTTTGAAACAAGGTCTCGCTAAGTTACTGCACACCAACCTCAGACCTATGATCCTCCTATCTCAGCCTCCCGAGTACCGGGATTACCAGCGTGCACCACTGCATCTGGCTGTTATACCCACTTCTGCTCAAGATTTTTGTGTTTTTCACAAATAGAGCAGAATAAAAATATCAGGGAAAGATTACCTGGAATAAAAGACCAAGATTAAGCCAGGTGTGGTGGCACATGCTTGTTATCCCAGTACTTGGGAAGCTGAGACCAGGGAGGATTTGGATTTGCGGTCAGCCTCAGCTACTTAGTGAGGCCTCCACAACTTAGTGAGACCCAGTTTCAAAATAAAGAATAAAAAATAGGACTGGAGGTGTAGCTCAGAGGTAGAATGCCCCTGGGTTCAATCCCCAGTACTAGGGAAAAAAAAAAAACACAAAAAAACCCAAGATTATAGAGAGTAGAAATCAAAGATTTCCCTTTTTTTAGGGGGAGGGGGGATTGAACCCAGGGGCATTCTACCTCTGACCTATACCCCAGTCCTATTTTTAATTCTTTATTGTGAAACTGGGTCTCACTAAGTTGCAGAGGGCCTCACTAAGTAGCTGAGGCTGGCCATGAACCCATATCCTTTGGTCTCAGCCTCCCAAGTACTGGGATTACAAGTGTGCGCCACCACGCCTGGCTTCCCTTCATTTTTGCAGACTTCTGATCATGGACTTTCTTGAGTTCCTGATGAGTTACTGATCTCAGATCAGTAACAAGGAAATTTGGGCATAAAGAAAGGAGGCTAGGAGCTGGGCACAGTGGCACACACCTGTAGTATTAGAACTTGGGAGGCTGAGATAGGAGGATCTCAAGTTGGAGGCCAGTGTATAGTAACTTAGCAAGACCCTGTTTCAAAATAAAATACATGCCAGACATGATGGTGCATGCCTGTAATGCCAGTATTTGGGAGGCTAAAACAGGAGGATAGCACGTTTGAGGACAGCCTCAGCAAGTAGTGAGATTCTCATCAACCTAACAAGACCCTGTTTCTAAACAAAAAATTAAAAAAGGCTGGGGTGAAGCTGGGAGGTAAAATGCCTCTGGGTTCTATCTCCAGCACCTAAATAAATAAAATAGCAAAAAGAATGTTGGAGTTGTAGCTCAATGGTAGACTACCCCTGGGTTTTATCTTCTATACCGAAAAGAGAAGAAGAAGAAAAAAAGGCCGGGTTTTTGTGTGTCTTCATAAAAATCATCTGAGAGACTTTAGTATTGCCAGCTCCTGTGCTAGCTACTTTCTTGAGTTCCTGTGGTATAGGAACAGAGAAAATAAGCATAAAATGTATTTATGAGCTTGCCAAAGGAAGCAAGAGAGTCTTGGAAAAGCTAGAAGTCAGTGTATGGATTTTTGTCTGGCTGTGTTAAAGATAATTAGAAATTATAGTAGTCTTTTTTTAAAAATAAAGTTGTAACAATTTTAGAAATAAAAAGATTGTCATAACAGCAATAACTAAAAAAAATATTTTTTCTGTATTATAGCAAGTGGGAATATTCCAGTGTTACAAAAGGACAAGGATAATACCAATGTCAACGCAGATGTGCAGAAACTTCAGCAACAGTTACAGGACATTAAGGAGCAGGTAATGCTTTGCTCATGTTAAATAAGGATTCTCAGAATGCCACTTAATACTTTTTTTCTATAAAAATAGTATTTTCTGTAGTAACCACAGTTGATAGTTGTGTATCACTTGTACTGTTTGAATATTTGTAATGGGTGCTATCTGAGTAGTAAATTTAGTCAGGTTTTTTCCGAAATTAAAAACACATAAATGACCAATAAACATGGGGAGGAGAGGAAAAATGTGTCTATATTTATATAGGAAAGCAATTAGAAGATAAATGTAGATTCCAAATGGTGGGTTTTTTTTTTTTTTTTGCGGTACTGGGGATTGAACCCAACCTCCAAGCTACACACCTAGCTCCATTTTTTATTCTTTATTTTGAAACAGGGTCTCACTACGTTGCATAGGGCCTCACTAAGTAGCTGAGGCTGGCCGAGAACCCGGTCTCAGCCTCCCAAGTATTGGGATTACAAGCCTGCTCCACCACACCTGACTTCAAATGGTGGATATGCTGGAACTTGTAGGTATATGATAAGTAAGAAGGCGAGTCTTTTTTGGCCAGACCTTGCCATTTGACCGAGTGACTGAATCTGCTCGAAAGGCTGGAGCAGCAAAGATGCTGTCGCTGTGGCTAGGCTGTCATGTCAGTGTCATCGTGCAGCTGTTAGAGCCTCACTTGTAGGCTTGCTTTCTGAATTTATAAGAAATTAACACAGTAGACGGTGACCCAGGATAACTAACGACCACCATGATACCTAAAATTGAACATGTGTATTTACTAGGTTTTAAACACCCATCTGAAAAGATAAAAGCTTTGTGATTGGGTCAATTTTTCTTTTGAAATCTAGCACTTTCCAGGACTTCTTACATAGTGAGTAAGTAAAGATACGATTTAAAGGCACTTAAGAGGTAGGAATATATACGGCTCATTATAATACAAAGTAAAGTGTCTTTAAAATTTTGAAGCTCCTGGCATCTCGATTTCTTTCTCATGAGACACAGAAAGACAAAATTTAGCCGGATGTGGTGGCACACACTTGTAATCCCAGTACTTGGGAGGCTGAGACAGGAGGTTCGCAGGTTCATAGCCAGCCTCAGCTACTTAGTGAGGCCCTCTCCAACTTAGTGAGACCCTGTTTCAAAATAAAGAATAAAAAATAGGACTGAGCTGGGCATGGTGGCGCACGCTTGTAATCCCAGCATTCGGGAGGCTGAGACCGGAGGATCCGGGTTCACGGCCAGCCTCAGCTACCTAGTGAGGCACTCCGCAACTTAGTGAGACTCGGTTTCAAAATAAAGAATAAAAAATAGGGCTGGGGGTATAGCTCGGAGGTAGAATGCCCCTGAGTTCAATCCCCAGTACCGCAAA
>PVLC010047256.1:0-11151 GCA_004027655.1 Graphiurus murinus
TGGTTAAGAGCAAAGGCTCTGGGTGTATTCAAATCCTGGCTGTCCCACCATCTAGCTGTGTGATCTAGTAAAAATTACTGTGCCTTCTTCCTGTGTCCCAGGTTTCACATATGTAAAGAGAGGAAAGGGATAGGAGAAGGGGAGAGAGAACCAGCTTAGTAAGTGGTTACTGGGAAGATTAATAAGTTATTACATACAAAGTTCTTAAAACGTGCAAAATGCGAGCCCAATCCATGTTTGCTCGTATGATCTGTAGGGGTGATGGAGCAGGGGTATTTCCTACTACCTGCCTGTCTGTCCACCCACAGCATCTGTCCACTCTGCCTCTGCCATGGGTCATCTTCTAACATGGTACTTTTCAAGTGGAGGAGGCCATGCATAGGGAGCCAGAGTGGGGATGGAGGCAGAGAGCCAGGTGTCTGGCTTCAGCGCCATGTTCTATCCCAGTACTAGATATGGCAGGCACACAGAGGGTGGGCCAGATGGTGTGTGCCAGAACTAGAACCAGCTGGAACAGCCACCCCAACCTCAAGATGTCATGTTTCTTTAGAGCATCTCCACCCTATGCCCTTACACATTTCCTCACTGGCGATTCCTGCTGTGTCCATCCCTGACGGGGACTGTGGCTCTATTTTGAAGAGGCCCATGCAGCAGCTGCATGTGGGTGGCCCTGTGGGTTTTCTTGGTGGGAAACAGGCTCCAAGGTGACAGTATTTTACATCTGAAGGTGGCTCCTTAGACAGAGGCATGTTGAAGGGTGAGATGTGTCCTGGGGGCTCAGCACAGCTCCAGGGCAGGGGGCTCCCTCTCTGTCTTTATAGGATGGAGCGAGGCTGGCTAATGGAGTGGTTGGGAATGGAGACTGTGAAGTCAGTCTACTTGGGTTCAGATCATTGATTAATTAGGTGTGACCTTGGGTAAGATGCTTAAATAAATGTTTGGTTTCCTCATCAGCAAAGGGATTTTGTAAGGATTAAATGACTCGACATATGTGGACTGTGTAGAAGAATGTTTGACACATAGTAAGTGATATATAAACATGGGCTGTTATTTTTATAATTTCAAGCTGTGAAACAAACTTTTTTTTTTAAATTCAATTTTCAGATTCCACTAACTTTCAACAAGACAAGTCACTGTGGCATCTGAGATCCATATCAGGCCCTTCTGTGTCTCAACAGAGAACTTTTAAGAATATCACTATTTCCCACGTTATTGCAAGTCCCAGACCGTTGACAACTCCATAAAGTTGGAACAGAACCCATACTCTCCATCCCTGGTATGTTCTTCCTACATCTGGCATGTGGATAGGACATGGTCCAGCCGTGGGGACAAGCCAAGGATGTGAATGGTACAAATGCAATCAAACTCAAGAGGGGTACAGTCAGCGACAGGAGATCAAAGAAGACAGGGGTCCACCTGGTGCAGGGCCATGTGGAGGTGGTGGTGTTCAAGCTGGCCCTTGAAGGCTGATAGGTAGGATTTCATCCTGTGGAACAAGTGTATTCTAGACTACTCAGGTAGAGGAAATGACACAAGCAGAAATATGAAGTACCAGAAGTCTCATAGTTTGATTGATGTGTATAGTAGGGAAGAGCTGGGGGATAGGGCAGAGCAGGGCTTTGTCATAAAAGACCTTAAGTGCTAGGGTGAGCAATTTGCACTTAATCTGCCAGTCAGTGGGGAGCCATTGAGGGTTTGGTAAAAGAATATCTAATCACAGCTGTGTTCAAGGAAGAGTAATTATTCTCATAAGATAACTCAGAAGGGAAGAGAGATAGGAGAGAGAGAGGATGGAGAGAAAGTTGCTGGAATATTTCAGATGAGAACTAATGTGGGTTTAAACAAGGGTGGTTAGGGAAGGACACGATAATGGCAGACTCCAAGGGACATGGTAATTGATTGATTGCTAAGGGAAAAGGAACAATCAAAGATGAATCCAAGGTCACCAGCCTGGGGGAATAGAAGAGCGATGGAGCAATAAACTGAAATCGTAAAACAACTGGAGGAACAGGCTGGGGAGGCTGGGAATTAGGGTTGAAATGCCACGTAGAACTGTAGGTAACATGGAGTTGGGGGACAGGAAATTGAGGCTAAATATTTACTAGTCCTGTTGCTGTATAATTCTCTCCTACAAGGGATAGTAACTAACTCTATGCTTCACACATGGTAGGTGCTTAAAAATTTGTTCCCATTTGGTTCAAACATCATCTCTTCCAGTCAGACTAGACTGCCTGCCTATTCAGGCAGGTATTTTGAGTTGGTATTCCTTCATTTCTGGGACCCAGCCCCCTAAATGGAGATGAGACCATCTGTTTGATTTGGTTGCATTTTCAAGTGGAAGAACTTTGTAAAACATCAGAGAAATACATACTAACCACATAAATATAGTACTTCATAAGTTAAAACAAATGATTATAACAAGTGTGAGTACATGTCAATTCATTCAAGAAGCCCAGCAATAAAAAACTATGACCTGCTCGAGACAATAGCGATGCCATATCGATAGCACAGCATCTCCCGCAGGTTCCAAGCTCTTGGCTCTCCTCTCTGCATATCTGCATGTGTGACTGGAGCTTCAACCACTGGGGAGCCAGGCTTGGAGTTCTGGGAAAACTCCAAAAACTGCTCACTTCAATCCACTGATACTCAACTTTAGCTTTTTAACAATCTTTAACTCGGTGCTTGGTATGTTATTAAGAACCAGCCCATGCTGGATGTAGTGGTGCATGCCTGTAATTCCAGTACTTGGGAAGCTGAGACAGGAGGATTGTAGACCTCGCACAGGTTTGAGACCAGTATGTGATTACTTAGCAAGAGACCCTGTTTCCAGATTAAAAAAAAAAAGGGCTAGGAGTGTAACTCAGAGGAAAATTGCAACTGAGTTCATTCCCTGTGCCATAAAATGAAATTAAAATTAAATAAAATATGTAAAAATAAACTAGCCCATATTCTCATACAAAAATGAAAGTCCATAGCACTGTGCATCATTTCTCATGAGAAATGCAAAATGCACTCCTATTTTTACATCACTTTGCCATCTTCATGGTCTTCCACTTGACTGTGGATCATACTTTGAGAAATATAAGTCTAGAGAACAGACCAGATGTGATTAGGAAATTCCTCCTGAGTCCACTGAACTGTCTCAGAAGACAACCAATCATTGGTTTGGTGGCCTATGCAGTGCCCAGGTGTGAAAAGAGCTGAGCCAGGTGTCTGTAACCTGGCAACTCTCTGAGCGGCTCTCTCTACTTCTCCCAGGGCCTGTTTCCTCTCCTGTAATATGAGGGGATTAGATTAGATTGGTGGCCAGTATGGAAGAATAAAGAAAAGTGAAGCAAGTTAGCCTCTCTCCCTCCCTCCCTCCCTCCCTTCCTTCCTTCCTTCCTTCCTTCCTATATAGAGAAATTTAACCCAAAAGATATTAGAAAAACAATTTAAAATTTCCTGTTGTAATTTTCTTTTTGCAGTACTGGGGACTGAACTCAGGGGCATTCTACCTCCAAGCTGCAACCCCAGCCCTATTTTTTATTCTTTATTTTGAAACAGGGTCTCACTAAGTTGTGGAGTGCCTCACTAGGTAGCTGAGGCTGGCTGCGAACCCGGATCCTTCAGTCTCAGCCTCCCAAATGCTGGGATTACAAGCGTGCGCCACCACGCCCGGCTTCCTGCTGTAAATTTTAAAAAATCAGAAAACTCCTGCCCTAAAGAATTTGTAAGCTGCTTCCTTCTACTTCAATGACTAAGGCTTTTCATTTGCTTTTTTGTTTTGGAGGCCCCAGTCTTCCTGAGCATCATTCCCCCAGAAAAATTATTGGTGTCACAGTGAGGATGCTAACTAACTTGGTTTCATAGACTCTTGCCCCACCTGCTTGTGCAGGGCTTCAGTCCCTGTAAGTGGTCCCCATGTGCTTCTGGGAGGAGGGGGCTGGGATATTTCTCATGTGTTGTTAACCAGTCTGCTCCTGCAAGGCATTGCTGCTCTGCCATCCTGCCATGCCATTTTATCATACCACCCATTCACTGAACAACATCTCTGTTTCCAGATTCTTCCTTCTTCTCTTAGTATTTAAGAAACCAAAGCCTCCTTATGTTCTGTTGGGAAGTTGAGAAGACCTCATTTCCTTCTTGTGTCACACTGTCTTACTTCTTGGGCATATACTACAGTGGAGAGAGCACTGGGCTTCAATCCAGGAAGAGGTAGGTTCTAGTCCCGGCCACACCTGCTACTAGGAAGGAGCGCTACTCAACTTTGCCAGCCCTGTAACCCAGGTCAATCACTGCACCTCCAAATACCTCCGCTAGCATCAATCTCTTCATTTTTAAGAAAGACTTAAGTTCTATACAGGTTTGTTAAGAGGATTAGTGAGATAAAGGATTTAAAACACCTGGTATAGTGACTGTCATATAACTTGTTCATTGAAGGGTTCCATTATCAGACTGACATGAGTTCAAGAGGGCTGCCTGGGAAATAAAATCAAGTAAGTCAGTCTAAAATGAACTCAGAGCCTCCTCTGACCACCAAAGCTTTCTACCAAATTAATCTAGTTATTCCTGGCTCTTTTATCTTCAGGAATGAATGACCTCCTAGTGCATTTCTTAATAGACTTCTGATAAACCTGCTCCATGAGTTAGGCAGACATGGCTTAACCTCAGGCTTTGGATCCAGCTGGCCCTTCCCAGCCCTGGTATGCTTCTAATGGGTGGCAGATCTTCCAAAGAGCAGGGATAGGGATAGGGCAGAGGAGGTGGGAAAGGAGAGCACAGGATTCCCCTGCCTCAGCAAATGCTATTCCTACAGCTCAGCATCTGAAACTTTCTCTGCTTAGCAAAACTGACTTCCCTGAGAGAAGCTGCACATAGAGTCCTCTCGATGAATTGTGTGTTATCTAGTGAGACAGTTATTTTCAAGATAGCCATTGTAAAACAAAGGGGATGTTACCCTTTGAAACCATTCTCCAGTGGATCTTTCAGAAGATGAAGAGATAGTTGAACTCTCAGCCTAAAGAAAAACTGAATTGCTACCTGAAAGATCACTCCATTTTTCTTCCTTTCCTCCCCATATCTCTTGGGCCCTTTTAGTGCCTGGTGAAACCAAATTTGTTCATATCAGGAAGGCAGCAATCAGTGGGATTTATTCCAGGACTTGGAAGGGGGACTCCTGCATTATATATGATGCACCTGTGGCAGCCCCAGGCCCAGGTGGATCTGTTCCAATCCTCTTTTCCTTCTGCAACCAGACTCATTCTGCAAAGAGGGACCTCCTAAAATTCACTAAAGCTGCACAAGATCTGTTGAAGCCAACCAGTACTTCAGGTCGGTAGGGGGTGACTGAGTTTCAGTGAGCCCGTCTGCAAGCCAACCAGCAAACTTAGTGTTGAATATAAATGCTTTCTTTGCCTCTTTCTTGTTTAGTTTGTATGGAGTTCTGTTTTGCTGCATCAGAAAGAATTCTTCGAGCAACTTATTTTTGCCCACTCTTTTGGCCCAGTGTATGGCCTAGAGGTAGACTATAAGAACCAATAAAATAGGGGCCCATTTTAAATTGTCATGAAATTTGTTAGCTTCACAGTGGACTCTCTTCCCATCTCCTATGAAGTCTCAGACAGATCATTTGTGCCTCTCCTTTTGCACTATCAGAAGTTATTGTGTTCGAGTAGGACTTTTCCTGGGGTGATTTGTTTGGAACCATTCACATCCTAGTATATTTGTGAGCTCCAAGCCATTTGGGGGGCAGTTCCTCCTTGGAGGCATTGCTGTGGTTATTGGAAAGCCTTTGTGTTATGGTAACTTGGCCAAACATCATATGAGCCTAGAACTTTGGCCTAGAGTCTTAGACCCACCATAGAAGAGATTGAATGCCCATATGTTCTTCCTCAATGCCTGCCGTTTTGCAGTTGGACAGAGCAAGTTGTCACTAGGCTGTGCCTGGATGTGACATATGTCACATCCTGACCAGAGCATTTTAAAAATTAGCAATTAACCCGTAGATATCTTATATGCTTGTCGCAAAAACCTTGGAGGCCCTGTCTTCTAGCCTCATGATGTCAGCTTAAATCTGTGGAAGAGAACCACCCTGCACAGATCTAAGAATAGCAGTAGATTTTGTAAGTGAGAAATAAATGTTAACTTTTCAGACACTGATATTCTCAGTTTGTTATTGCAGCATCATGTATACCATCCTTTCTAATATATCCACTAAAGGGTTAAAGTTGCAAGAATCTTAAAGACTGATCTAAACTCAACAATTTATAGATAATGAAACTAAGGCCCAGAAAAATGAAGAGAAAGAGAGAGAGGGAGGGAGGAAGGGAGAAAGGGAGAAAGTTTAAGTTAGAAATGCAAAAAAATTAAATTCTGGATGAAACCTAACAGAGAATACCAACTTAAGTCAAATCACTGTATCCAAAGAAGACCATCAAGTTATGAACACATACAATAAAAAATTGAAGTCAGAGAGAGAAGCAGATGGAGACCAGGACTCTGGGAAAGCTGGAGTGGGTCAGAACAGTTGAAATAAGCAGTGGCTACTGTCCAGGAGTTGTCCTAGAACCATGGCCAATCTTTCCCAGCTCACATTTTATATGTTTAGAGTATATAATTTTATAGAAAGTTCAATTTCATGGAAGCAACCTAGGCAACAAACCCTGACCAATAAGCTGAGATAAAAAATACTCTAACTGGCTCCATCTCCATCAGCCTAAGCTGTATAAACCTCTGGCCTTGCTTGTTCCCTGGACCCAGCTTTTCTAAAGTTCTTTTCCCTGAGTATGTCAGTACTAGATACCGCCATAGATGACATAGTACACTGGGATTTCCCAGTGCTATTCTGAAATGGTTACCTGCAGAGGTAGGAGGACACCCCAAATTTGGTTCAGATATTGAGACTGACGATGTTATATACACCAAAAGGGTATGAGACATTTGGATTATATAATTGAGGTCCCTGAGGAAAGCAAAGCAGGTCTCTCAGCAGATCTGAAGTGCTTGAGAGCGCCGGGAAAGGAGACTGGCCCAGGCTTCCACTGTGGTTAGAGATGGAACCAGCACGAGATTTCCCACACAGGTGCCTCGTTGCTCCCTTTGAATCTCACCCTCACCAAAGGAGGAAGCACCAGGCTTTCTTAGCACAAGCTTGACCAGATGATGGCACATGGGGAATGGGATGGGGGGCGGTTGACTTAAACTGTCAAGAGTCAAACATCGAAAAGCAGGTCATACTCTTCACACACTCCCTTGCCGAAATGCTGACCCTTCCGTGGGTATAATAGGGAAGTCCAGCTTTCCAAACCCCAGGGTCCCCGCTGCGCCCCAGTGAGTCTTATAGCCTCATGAACTTCTCGCACAGCACAAGCCTGGTCTCATCCTTCCCTGTCTCCAAGGCTGGAGGCCTGCTGGGTCCCACCCCACCTCCATCCTGAGGCATCACTAACATGGCACCCAATGTGTTACCTTATTTGGAGATGGGAGTTAAAGCTAAGAACCTTCCTTGTTAATCCTAAAGTAGTGGTGATTGGGAAGAAGTGAGAGGATTATGTTTTTGGAGCATTCAGAAAAAGGAAAATGGAAAAGTAGAAAAAGAATGAGAAATGCAAAGGAGAAAATAACTGGTTCTGGAAATGGAGAGAGAATTAGGCTATGTCTTCTCTCTAACTGCTCTGGGTTATCAAACATCTTCGTGAGTACTAGATATTTACCTCCCTTGGGCCCTTCAATCATGGCCGAGGTCTGGAGGAGGGCAGCAGAGGACATGCTGGTGGGTGTTAAATCCCTGGCTTCAGTTCTCCTATCCCTATGGCCCTGGTGAGGTTCCTGGTGAGGGAGCTGGTTGATGGCCAGGCTTGTTTCTGATGGAAACATGCTCACAACGCTCTCCCCTATTGAGGGCTCTAATTGGCCTTCTGTTTTGCATGTATGTGTGAAGACATTCCTCTGCCTGTTTTTCAATATTTTCTTTTTCTTTAGAGTAGAGAGATGGCCTCAAGCTTTATAATGGATTTTGCATGCAGAGAAAAGAAAGAAAATTGTTTTACAAGACTCTTAGTTTGGGACACAAAGAAACATTCTCCTTAACTGAGCATCTCACCAAGCTGAAAGTGGCTGCATCAGCAAATGAAGGAGTGATAAGGTTACAGAAGAGGGAGACACTGAAGTCATGAGGTCTCCTCTTGATTTTCTCATTAAAGACGTCCCCCTTTTACAGATTTGACCTCTTCCTGTTACCTTTTCTACTTCACATCTACTTTAGTTTCTGTATTTTTATGTCCAGAATCACTGAGCTCCATTCAAATGTTTTAAGATCTTGTGTTCCCATTTGGAGTCATAAACCGATGAGGAAGGCTTAGAGAATAACTTCTCCATTAGTGTAATTGGAGTATGTCAAGGTGCTCCTAAAAGACACATCCAATTATTTAAGACTTGTCTCTGGCTGAAAATATCTCTGATCATGAGTTGACAGTCACAGGGACAGCAGGCACGAGTAAGATAGGAGTCTTAGAAGTCAGAGATTTGGGATTGAAATGGGATTAAAGATGGAGCTTTGGTGAGAGGACCCAAGAATACTTGAAGTCTGTCTATACTAGTTACTTCTCCCTGCAGGTAAAGTCTCCAAGGGAGATATGAGCGGTGCAATGCTGGCCAAGCCAAGTGGCACTTTGTGATACTTGGGGTTTTTACCTAGGACCAGGGCAGAACTTAGGTGAGCTGGATTAGGTCCTGGGATATCTCAGTTTCCTAAGTTAGAAAACTGTGACCTTGTTATTCCTCCAAACCACACCCTTCAGCACAAGAGAAAATGGAGTCAGAGAAAGAACAAGAAAAAGCCAAACCCATGCCCTGGAATCTGGCCAATCATGACCTATGTTAAATACCTTCTCCAAGGAGACCAGAAAAGTAACACCTTAAAAACATGGTGTTCCTAAAGCAAACAAATGTGTCATCTCATCAGAGCCCTCAGCCACTCCCTGTCTCCCCATGATGTTCTCTTTTAATTTAACTCTAAAGTTGGACTTCAAATCTAACATCTGCCCAAGCATTCATATCTCATAGGATAATTCACTGTATTTGCTTCCAAATCCCTCCCCATGTTTCCTCTTATTGTCCTGCTATGTCGTCCCTTCATTTCAAAGAGAATGTTTTCCTTAAGAAACCTCCCTAAATCTACAAGGAAGTGTCTGTACTCTCATCATCCCTACATTTATATATAAAGAATCCTTCAGGATCTATATACATGTGTTGATCTGCTTTTACTACTGGTGACCTTCAGGTCTATTTCATCCTCCACATGAAGAGGAGTGATACCTTCTCTGTTCTGCAGTCTTCTCTTCATTGCCTATGTATTGGTTGATTTTCATGGGCTATGCTGTGGTAGCAAATATCTCCAACATTCCAATGGCTTATAACAACCAAAGCTTCTTTTCTACTCCTGTACATGTCAGCTCCTCATGTCTTCTTCCTTCTGGGACCAGGATGAAGGAGCAGCCCCTGCTTGTGGCAGAAGGAAAAGAGCAACAGTGGAATCATGCGATGGCCTTTGAAGCTTCTGCTTGGAAGTGGCATGCAGCATGTTGTATCTGCTCACACTCTATTAATAGGCCAGAGAAATAATATGATCAATCCTTGCGTCACTAGGCAGAGTGCGGTGGGATTTTTCCTTTTATAGGGAAAAGAAAATAAACAATGGGAACAATAATACTGTCTACTTTGGGTGGACTAGGGTTATAGAATCAGGTGCCTTCAAGTGACAAATTACCGGTAAATACAGTAATTGGCATTAATAAAACATTGTAGTTTTTCCTCAAAGGAAGATTTTATCCATAGTTTGCCTCTTATAATTAGAGATAAGCTTTCTTCTAAGAGTCTTCAAAATGTATAATACTGCAATGGGTCACATGTTTGTGTTCCCATAAAGTTTATATGTTGGAATCCTAACCCTCAGAGTGATAGTATTAGCAGGTGGGTTCTTTGGGGGTAATTAGGTTATGTGAGTAGAGCCTTCATGAATGGGGTTAGCGCCAGAGAACTCTTTCTGCCTCCCTTCTTCCCTCCTTTCCCAGGGGTGCCCTATTTCTGAGCCATGCCCCCAATCCTTTTATTTTTTATTTTGAACTAGGGTCTCATTAAGTTGCTGAGACTGGCCTCAAACCTGGAGTCTTCCTGTCTCAGCCTCCTGAGTACTGGGATTACAAGTGTATGCCACTCTCACCTTCTTTCTACCATTAAGTATACAATAAGAAGTCAGCAATCTAGGATCTAGAAAGGGGCCCTTGCAAGAACCCCACAATGCTGACACCCCAATTTCATACTTTAGCTTCCAGAACTATGAGAAATACATTTTTGGTATTCATAAGCCACACTGTCTATGGTGCTTTTCATAGTAGCCCACACTGGCTAACAAAAAATACTCCTACTACAGTAAGAGTCTGTTTTCTCAAAGACTCATGGTCATAATTATGACCGCCAACTTGGGCCTCCTTAAAACAGTAATACTCTTAAGGACTACTTTATAAGTACAAGGCTACATGCCTCTTCTTTAAATGGTCCCCAGGCTGCTTAGCTTTTGGAGCTGAAAATTACATGTTATAGTTTTTCTGTCTCTTGCCCAAATATTAGGCTGTTGGTTGTTCTATCTTGATAAGAAAAGCAAGTCTTCCTTTAGCCCTTGCATCACCCAGAAACTCATTAGAAATTCAGAATCTGGAGCCGGGCGTGGTGGTGCACGCTTGTAATCCCAGCATTCGGGAGGCTGAGACCGGAGGATCTGGGTTCGAGGCCAGCCTCAGCCACCTAGTGAGGCACTCTGCAACTTAGTGAGACCCTGTTTCAAAATAAAGAATAAAAAATAGAGCTGGGGGTGTAGCTCAGAGGTACAATGCCCCTGAGTTCAATCCCCAGTACTGCCAAAAAAAAAGAAATTCAGAATCTGGGCCCTATCCCAGGCCTCCAAAATCAGATTCTGCATTTTAATAAGTCTCCTAGGTGGTGAGTATGCACATTAATGTTGTAGAAGCATCTCAGTGGTTCCTAACCTCGAGGGCACTTTGGTGTTACACGAGGAGCATCACAAATACTGATGCTGGGCCAACCCCTGCCCTCCCCAGGGTCTTGACACAATTGGTCTGGGGCTTGGTGAGGGCACTGGAGGTTTAAGAGCTC
>PVLC010047257.1:0-11154 GCA_004027655.1 Graphiurus murinus
AAAAAAAAAAAAAAAAAAAAAAAAAAAAAAAAAAAAAAAAAAAAAAAAAAAAAAAAAAAAAAAAAAAAAAAAAAAAAAAAAAAAAAAAAAAAAAAAAAAAAAAAAAAAAAAAAAAAAAAAAAAAAAAAAAAAAAAAAAAAAAAAAAAAAAAAAAAAAAAAAAAAAAAAAACCTCTCTCAAAAAGATCTTAATTGCATTTAAAGCAGAGTGTGAAGTTCAAGCCTAAGAGCATCTTCAAAAACAATAAAGAGTTTGGCAACAAACAATTTAAAAAAAGCCAGTTACCTCTATGAAAGGGATGGACTAAACTATATTCCAGGTGGCTCACCAGAGAGGATGAGGAAAAAAGAGCCCTCCCAGGGTTAGAACAAGCCTCAACAATTGGCCTCAAAAACTTCCCCTGCAACAAGGCCAACGTTTAATTGAATCAGTCTGTGGAACAGTATTTTCCCCCAGGCATTATCAAAAACAACAGAGCAAGCAGTCAGCTATTAGTGGAGCCACAGAGCTGAGTGTGAGAGCAAACCAAGCAGATAGCTTAAGAAAGATGGAGGAAAGAGAGTCAAAGAGAAGCCAGCTGAAAATAGTTATTCACCAGATGAGGTGGTACACACCTGTAATCCCAATACTTGGGAAACTGAGATAAGAGGATCACAAGATCCAAGTCAACCTTAACAAGTAACAAGACTCTCAGCAACTTAGCAAGACCCTGTTTCAAAATAAAATAATCAAAAAGGATGGGAGTATAGCTCAGAGGTAGAATGCCCCTGGGTTCAATTCTCAATAACACACACACACACACACACACACACACACACACACACACACACACACACACGAAGGAAAAAGAAAGAAAAAGAAAGCAGTGACATACAGAGTGATTATTTGCATGTTCAAAACTGTGCCATCTGAGGAACAATCGTGAGAAAAAAATGACATCAATGAAATAATTCACTAAACAAGGAGGAAAAAAGAATGAAGAATTAACAAAGCTTCATAGAAACAAAATTTAAAGATTAATTACAATCAAATGTAGAATAGAAAAGCAATAATGAAAATGCCCCTTCTCTCTTTAAACCCTATTCTCCACAAAGATAAAACTGACAAGACTGACTTCTTAGTCCACTCCTGCTGGCTATAACAAACTACATTACACTGAGTAACTTAATAGAGAATAAAAATTTCTAACCTTGTTCCCAGAGGCTTGGAAGTTCATGATCAAGAAACAGGAAGTTTTGATATCTGTTTGGGGCCTGTTCTGTAGAGGCATTTTCTCACAGTGAATTCATATGGAAGAAGGATATCTAGCTTTCTTTGATTGTTTGTATACATCAATAATCCCACCCACACAGGTGATTGGCTCTCCTGGCCTAATTACCTCTTAAAGGCCCCACCCATTAATATTAGTATCTTTGGGGTTACATTTCAAAATACGAATTTTGGAGGAACATATACATTCAAACCATAGCATTCTGATCCTGAATTCCCATATTTCATGTCCTTCTCACATAAAATAATACATTCATTCCATCTAAACAGTTCTAGTTTGTTCCACCATCATCTCCAAAGTCTTAAATCCTGAGTTTCATCAAAATTAAATGTAGATGAGAATCAAACATATGTTTCATTCTGAGGCAACTTCTCATTCAGCTGTGAACCTGTGAAATCAAACAAATCCTGTGCTTCTAAGATACAATGGTGGGATTGGGTAGGATAGACAAAAATACAAAGGGAGAAATAGGCAAGAAGAAAGGCGTAACAGGTCCCAAGCAAAGCCAAACCTTAAAAGGAAAACAGTAAACTTTGAGTCTTAAAAATACTCTTCTTTGACTCTATGTCTCACTTTCTAGACACACTGGGGTGGAGATTGGGCCTCCACAACTCAGCCAGACCCCACCCCAGTGGCTTCACCCATGCAGCAGCTCTCAGGAGCTGGCATTGACTGCCTGCAGTTCTCCCAAGCTGGATCCACATTTCGATGGCTCTATGTTTTGAGATAGCTCTGCATCTATATAGACAATAGGGTTGTGTGTCTTTACTATGACCCGCCCTTCATCCCTGTGGCAGTTCTCTGCCTGAGCCTGAGGATCTCCAAGGCATCTTTTGACATCTAGGTGTGGGTACCTACATCTCCACAGCTCTTGTACTATGCATATCTGTAAAGTTGGCACCACCTGGACTCACCACGATTTATTTTATGCCTTCCAGAGAAGTTGCCTGAGCCATTCTTGGGCCTGCTTGAGCCACAGCTAGGTGTCTAGGTCAGCATTTGTACTGCTGTGACCTGATAAGCCTGACCACATACAACTTAGAGGATGGAAGATTTATTTGCTCACAATTTTTGGAGATTTCAGAGTTTCAGTCCATGTCAGGCAGGTGTGCAGAGCTCAGAGGATGACAGCTGGAAGTAGAGGGAGAGAAAGGTCAAGTTCTCCATTCTCAAATCATGGAGGTCAGAACCAAGAGGGCAAGCAAGGGGATCAAGGACCATATATAATCCCCAAGGTCACACCTCAGGGACCCATCTCCTCCAACCACACCCTAACCTGCCTAGGTTACCATTCAGAAGATTCATCACAATGGATTTGTCCTCTGATGATATCATAACCTTTATGGTTTAATTATATCAACTCTGAGCATTAATACATGAGTTCATCAGGGTATTCTATATCTAACTATAATATGAGGGAATCCAAGGAGAGCTGTGCTATAATGCAGGAAGCAGAGACCTAAGGAGCTGCTGAGCAGTGAGCCTCAAGATCCCATGGGTGCCCTGGGAAGCTCCTTTGATATACCTCCTGTCAAAGCTCTGCCACTCTGGGCCTATGATAGGAGTGGTGATATTAGAAAAACTTCTGAAATACCTTCAAGGTCACTCTTGCACTGTCTTGCTGAATAACATCTGTCTTTCTTTTTTCCATATTAATCTCCTTATCAGTGTTTACTTGGTCACATCCTTGATTTATTCTCAAAACAATATCAACATGCTTTTCTTTACATGTCAAAGCTGAGAATTTTGCAAATCTTTACAGTATGTTTCTCATTTTATTATAGATTGTATCTTTAATTCATTTCTCTCTTCTCACATTTTGCTATAAGCAATCAAAAGAAGCAATGTCATACCTAATACATGTTGCTCTTAGAGCTATCTTCTGCCACATATTCTAGTTCATGATTGGTAAGTTCTGCCTTCCACAAAGTTTCTCATTCCATCTAAGACTTCATCAGAAATGCTTTTACTGTTCACATTTCTACCAATCATTCTTATAACCATTTAAGAAATCTCTAAAGAAATTAGGCATTCTCTATAGCTTTTTTCTTCTGAGGCCTCACCAGAACTGCCCTCAATTCTCCACTCATGGAAATTTAGTTTTTTCTTAGTAGTTTGGCTGTTCTTTGAAATGTTAAACCTAGCAATTCCATGTTATATACTGATAAAGCTATCTAATAATTGTTTTATTAAAAGATCCCTGTGTTATTCTATTCCAAATGATACTACTTGAACTCTGAATTAAATCACTCCCAAAGAATTTTGAATCATCATCTCTTTGATTCAATGCCTATTTTTTTCCTATGTTTAAGAATGTTCAATATCAGAATAAGGAATAATGCTACTTTCTAATCAAATTCACTTATACTTGTATTTTTTACACAGTTTGTTTTTTATTTTATTCATTTATTTTTGTACTGGAGGTTGAGTCCAGGTACATTCTACCTCTGAGCTACATCCCCAACTCCTTAAAAAAAAATAAAATAAAAACTGTCGGGGGCCTAGCCTGGCCAGCTGGACCTCGCCTCTAGATGTCGCCTGGTAAAGTGCCAGAAGCAGCTGCAGGTGAATTACATCCCGAAGCTGTGCCACACCAGAGCGCATGCACCAGCACACCCGACTCGTGGCCGGCCAGGTGAGAGCTGTACGAGACACCTCGTGGCTTGGGCCCGGTGCAGCTATAAGAGCCTCCACCTCTCGCATAGAGAGAGGACGGCTAAGAGGACGGCTAATAGAAAAGAGCATGGCTGAAAGAGCTGCTGGGGAAAGGCTGGTTGGAAAGTTGCTGGGAAGTTCTGGGAGGAATTGGTTGGGAAGAAGAAGTGGTTGAGAAGAGGTTGGCCGGGTTGCTGGGGAATTCCTGGGAAGAAAGATTGTGGATTGCTAGTGGAAGATGGGTTGCTGGAGAAAGGGGTTATTGGAAGTCTGTAGGAAGAAGCACTATTTGGAAAGACGACCTCAGCACTGTGTTTGTTATCGTGTGTGCAAAACCTTTGATCCTAGAAAGAGAGAGATAATAAAAGAGGTTCGAACCAGTAGCATTTAGCCGGCGTCTTTTATTGGGGCCTCATGGCTGAGGGTTCAGCCTGGGGCGCCCGATAAAAAACCTTTAATATTGAAACAGGGTCTTGCTATGTTGCTCAGACTGGCCTCAAGCCTATAATCCTCCTGTTTCAGCCTCCCAAGTACTGGGATTACAGACATGTGCCACCATGCCCAGGTATTTATTTTTTAAAAAGAAACTTTTATGTATAATTGATTTAAAGTAATATCCCTTTATCTAAAATGTATAATTTCAAGTTTGAATAGTGTGTATGTATGTATGTAACCTTCACTACAATCAAAATATTGAATATTTTCATCAACTCAACATGCCTCCTCATTCCTCTTTGCATTAAAACTCCCATGAATAGCCCCAGGTAACTGCCAATTTTTTTATCACTGTAGATTGGAAGAACTATGTTCAATAAACACCTGAAGCAATCTTAACATTATAACTCATAAAAGAAAGGCAAATTAAAAACAAAATAAGATGCTCCATACACATTCAGTACAAGAGCTAACACACACACACACACACACACACACACACACACACACACATACACACACACACACACACCACACAGATTATTCCATTCTTTGATATATAGAACAACTGGACAAATCCACTGCTGATGGGAATAAAAAATAGTATAACACTTTACACAAGAGACTGGCTGTTTCTAGAAAGTTAAATATAATGACCATAGGAACCAGAAATTCTGCTTGCAAGTATCTGATTCAACAGAAATTAAAACATATGTTTACAAAAGACTTAAACCTAAATTTTTTTTAATGTCCAATTTGATGCTAGTGCCACAGTTGTTTAGTCATTGTAGTTTGGGAATATGTTTTAAATTTTAGTAGGGCAAACCTCTACTTATTAGTGTTCAATGGAACTTTTTGGGCATTAAAAGTTGCACTTTTTTCCCAAAATCTCAATATTATTTTGTTTATCACCAAAAATTTTTCACAATTTAAGAAAAACTGCCATGTATGTAATATTGAAGGTTAACAAAAGCTAAGAAGACCTTCCCACTTATTCAACAATCTCAGTGCTTCAAGTTAAGTTTTGTTGACTTTTATGCTGTTTCTTAATAATTGGCTTAAAAACAATAGAAGTTTCCAGAACTCCTTAAGAAAAAATGAATAAAAATACGAATATTTGGGAAGATAGAGAAAAGACCTGGCCTTTAGGATACTCACTTGATGTGGATTTGACACATAGCCTGATTGTTACTCATCCTAAAGTAGTAAATATATTCATACACAATGAAAGTGTTTTGCGAAGATATCTGTTGAGGTTGGTTAATGTGGTATAAAATGCAAACCCAGGAGACAGGAATTCAGAGTTATAGTTTGGAATACGCAAATGATTGTGTTGTTTTGGGAAAGCCCTTTGACTTCCCTGGATCTCATTTGTCTCATCTATAATGTATGAGATTAGCTTCAATAATTTCTAATTATTCTATTAGTTACAACGTTCTGTGATTCAGCTAACTGATATCTCATAATTTCTGTTAGATTTTTTTTAAAGTTTCAATTAACATTTATTTTCTGGTGTTATTTTCATTTTATTTTTAATTGAAAATTTAAAAAATCATATGTATGCATGTACTGCATACATTGTGAAATGACTGAATGAAGCTAGTCAACATATTCATAACTGCATACACTTATCACTTTGTGTGTGTGTATGTGTGTGGTGAGGTTCTACTCCATTTTCAAGTGTAAAGCACATTATTACTTACCATATTCAGCTGCACTCTTTGGAACTTATTCTTCCTGTCTAACTGAAATGTTGTACCCTTCAATCAGGGTCTCCCCACTTCTCATTGCCCCCCCCTACTCTTCAGGCCCACCATTCTATTTCTGTTTCTGTGTGTTTTACTGTTTTAGATTCCACATGGAAGACAGATCACATGGCATTTGTCTTTTTATATTACCTATTTATCATCCCAATTCATCCATTTTGTTGAAAATGATATGGCTTCTTTACTTTATAAAGCTGAATAGTATTTCATTGTGTATATATGTATGTGTGTGCATTTACATACATACGCATGCACACATAAATATTCTCATTTTCTATTCATCCACTGATGTGCACGCACCTAGGTTCATTTCTTGTCTATGGTCAGCAATGCTGTAAGAAACATTGAAGAGCAGATGTGTCTTTGACATACTGATTTCATTTCCTTTGGATATATACCCAGATGTAGAATGACTAGATCATATGGCAGTTCTATATTTAATATTGAAAAACCTCCATATTGTCCTCCATAGTTGGATGTACTAATTTATATTTCCATCACTAGCTCCTTTTCTCTTCATCCTTGCTAAGACTTGTTATCTTTTGTCTTTTTAGCCATAGTTGTAATAGGTATGAAGTGATACTTCATTGTGATTTTAATTTCTGTTTCTTATTGGTGATGCTGAAGATTTTTTTACATGCCTGTTGAATATTTGTATGTTTTCTTTTGAGAAATGTCTATTGAGTCCTGGTCAGAATAATTAGGAAAGAAAAAAAAAGGCATCCAAATTGGAAAAGAAGTTATTAAATTGTCTCTTTTCACATATGGCATGATCTTATATATTGAAAACTCTGAAGACTCCACCAAAAACATGTTAGAACTAAAATATTAACTCAGTAAAATTTCAGAACACAAAATCAATATACAAAGCACAGTAGCATTTCTATATACCAATAACAAACTGATAAAAAAGAGAGTAATAAATGATACCATTTATCACAGCATCAAAAATAATACTTAGAATAAATTTAACCAAGGAAGTAAAACATTTTTATACTAAAAGTATAAAATATTGGCAGACTAAATTAAAAGTTTTCCCATGCTTGGGGATTGGAGAAGTTAATATTGTTAGTGTCTGTATGTAATATACAAAGTGAGCCATTAATTTAATGCAATACTTAGCAAATGCTAATAATATTTTTACAGAAATAGAAAAAATTCTAAAATTCATATGGAGCTACAAAAGGCCCTCAATAGCTAAAGCAATCTTTGACAAAAAGAAAAAACCTGGAGGTATCACATGACCTGATCACAAAATATAGTATAAAGATATGATAATAACAGTATTCAGTACTAGTATAAAAATAGGCATACAGACCCCCAAATATTTCCTAAAACATATATACATACACACACACACACACACACACACACACACACACACACACACCTAAGGGAAAGGACAATATATTAAAAAATAATCATGGGAAAATTGGATATCCACTTGCAGAAGAAGAATAAAATTGGTCTCTTAATTTTATATTATATAAGAAATCAACTCAAAATGGATTAAAGATATAAACTACAGATAGAATTATATCAGACTAAAAATCTTCTGCACAGCAGAAGAAATAATGGAGAGAGTGAGCACATAACTTACATAAGAGGAGAAATATTTGCAAATAATAAATAAGATAAAGAATAATGTCCAAAATATATATGAGAAACTGGATCAATTCAATAGTTAGAAAACAAAGGAGAAATTAGAAAAGGGTCAATTTATATTTCTAATAGTAACATAGTTTTTAAATCTTAAAAACACATGTAACTCTTTGAATTTCAAATTTACCAAGTACAGCTGGGCATGTTGGTGGCACATGCCTGTAATCTCAGTCCCTGTGATGTTGTGACAAGCAGAACACAGGTTCAAGGCCAGCCTTAGCATGTTAATGAGATTCTCAGAACATAATGAGACTCTGTCTCAAAAATAAAAAATAAAAAACAAAAAGGGCTAGAAGTCTAGCTCAGAAGTAGAATGCTCCTGGTTTGATCCCCCGTATCCCCTCCCCAAATTTCACCAGGCACAAATTCAATTCACATTCATAGTTTTCAAAATATATTTCTATTATTTTAAGATTCTTTGCATCACAGAAGTTCTCGAAAGCATGTGATCATGCTTCTTGTCTTAAGAAGACTTCTGGATCACTCAAAACATTGGTTTTCATTTTAATAGATAAAAATATTGGATATAAGTACAGTGGTTAATGTGGTATGCACAAAGTATAAGTTGATGGATTTACCATTTGTGCCAAGTCAATTTGTGGATTTTTCTCTCTTCCATTAATAATGGTACTACTTGTGGTCAAGGGCTTTTAATCCCTCTTCGATATGTGTGCATTAGCCTTCTAACTGGACTCTGGCATCACATTCTTCTCTGAATCATTTGATCAAATCGATGTCCTTTCAAAGCCCATGCCATCACTCCTTATTGAACTACAGTGCCTATCAGATGATGTCAAGCACTTTATCTCATGTGTTTGGGATCACTGCTCAGGTGGATTTATCATAGGACTTCACCTGTATCTCAGAAGAGGACTCTCTATTGTTCATACTGTATTCCTCTATATAATTCCTTGTTTAGTACAGTGTATCTTACTTTTTACTTGAAATGAGTTTAATTATTCATTGAGACCTTTCTGTACTTGCTCCAGGGCTCAATAACCTTCTGCTTCTGGCTGTACATTCTCTCCCTGTTTTTTCACGTTATTTTTTTCACTCTTTTTCTCTTTCCCTCCCTCTTCCTCTCTATCTGTTCACACACATTATATTGACTTCTGAGATTATTTATGGATATTTCTCTATACACCCAGAACTTAATCATTTTATAACAATGATTTGGGTTTTGTGGTTGTTGTTTCGTACTGGAGATTAAACCCAGGGATATTCCACCTCAGAGATAAACCCCCAGCCATCTTTACTTTTCATTTTGAAACAGGTATTAAGTGGCTAAGGGTCTCCTTCAATTGCTGAGACTGAGGATTATCACAGGCCTTAAACCTGTAATCCTCCTGTCTCAGCCTCTCAAAGACTGGGATTACAGGTGTGTACCACCACACTTGGCTTACAACAATGATTTTTGGATGAAAATCATTAATTCAACAAATATTTTTGACATTAAACTATACATTCAGAAAATAAGAGTAAAGAAAGAAGATATGATATACTCTCTGCCCTAGGATCTTATAATTGGTAGTGTTTGAAAAACAATTATCTCTCTTTTAAGATGAGCTCGGTGTAAGATGTATGTGGTCTGACTTGTTACTCATGCACTCCAGTGCAACCTAAATATTTCTTCAGGGTTCAAATTCATAAGGCATAGTTCTGAATATCTAATTTTCCTAATTAAAACTTTTATTTGCTTCCTATACCTTGGTGATCTTAAGAATAATCCCAGTATGGTCCCTGCAGGATATTCCAAGATATTTCTGTCTTTCTAGGCATAGTGAATTTCCAGGTGTATGTATTATATGGTGAGTTCTGAGGGCAGGAATTATACGACACACTCATGCAGTGTTCTTGTAATGGAAAGCTTGTCAACTGCTTCCCATTTCTCTCCACTCTGATTTCTAGTCTAATGCTACTTTTCCCAGTTAGAATACTTATTTCACCAACTTAAAGTGTCAAGTTCTAGCTCCAATGCCATCTCCTCTCTTCTGGTCCTAGTCTCCAAACAATAGGGATACATAGATAGATAGATAGATAGATAGATAGATAGATAGATAGATAGATAGATAGAGGTATTGGGGATTGAACCCAGGGGCATTCTACCTCCTAACTACACCCCTAGCCCTATTTTTTTATTCTTTATTTTGAAACAGAGTCTCACTAAGTAGCAGAGGGCCTCACTACATAGCTGAGGCTGGCCGAGAACTAGTATCTTCTGGTCTCAGCCTCCCAAGAATTGGGATTACAAGCAGGCACCACCACGCCTGGCTCCCAGTAGTGATATTTTTATCATCTAAGTCTGCATAATAATGCTGTGTATTACCTTTATGGAGTTGTGTTACTCTGCTTTATCAAATTCTTCAAAAAATCTTATTGGTTTACTTCCTTTAAATTTTTAGCATAACATAGCCATTTTAAAGTCAGAATAATCAAATATTGACAATTTCATAGGATTCAATCTAATAGCACAGAGGATGAAGACACTCAGTTCTCTATCCGTTTCAGGTTCAAAGCTTTATGCCCTGAGGCTCTCTAGAATAATTAATAAAACTGAATAGGACCATAGCTAAAGGCTAATAAATATATCATCAATAGGCAGTGACAAGCTATAAACAAACTTCACAAATGCTTTTCTTATTTTTATTTTTCAATACTGAGGATTGAACTTTAACACTGAGCTATATCCTCAGTCATTTTTTTTTTTAAATTTTTGGACAAGGTCTTGCTAAATTACCAGAGCTGGCCTAAAACATGTGACCCTCTTACCAAAGCCTCCCAAGTAGCTGGGATTACAGATGTGCACCATCATGCCCGACCGCAAATGCTTTATATGTTTGATGAAAGTTTTGTTTTTCTGACTTTTTTTTTTGTTCTGTCTATAGATGAAACAGAATGAAGAAATGATTAGTGGTTCTTGGATAATTTGAGCCTAGTTCCTAGACACATTACCAGGTCAAATTTCTTAGTCAGATGTGGTGGCACATGCCTGTAATTCCAGTACTTGGGAGTCTGAGAGTGGAGGATCACAGCTTCTAGGCCAGACTCAGCAATTTAGTGAGGCTCTCGGCAACCTCATGAGACCCTGTTTCGAAATAAGAAATAAAATCAGTCTGGTGGTATAGTTTGGAGGTAGAATGCCTCTGGGTTCAATCCCCAGTACCAATTGCCCCGGCCGGCGGGGGTTGGGAACGGGAGACCGAGGCGGCTTAACCTAAAGGAATGAAGCAAACAAGCGACGCGAAGAATGGAGGCAAGACAGGATTCTGATCAAGCCTCAATCTTTATTAAGGAGGGGTCTGCTTAAATAGCTAGGTGAGGGGTGGGGTCAGGGGGATCAGGTAAGCTTGTGTGGGCTTGCATGAT